>JAXGGA010022930.1:0-14215 GCA_038373865.1 Uloborus plumipes
TATTTTATGTTACGATTAATAAAAAGTCTTATTTAAAATCATATTTTTAAATTGGACCACCGGTCCAATATAGAAAAATTTTTTCGGTCCAATAAAGGAAAACACGCCATTTTTTATTCTTCATCTCATTGCTCTGTCAAAAACTCACAATCGGGCATATAAATACATCAATGTAATCCTTATTAAACACATATTATAATATTGTAATAGCATTTTACCGCAATTCACAAGTTTTTGAGTTATCATTCTAGAAACAAGTCCACAAAATAAGATTTCTGACGTTTTCAACACAAATCAAGCCTTAACTCACGCTAAACAGTTCAAAGACTGGTGAAACTTCATACACATTGATTTTATTCCTAAAACTTTATATTTTTACTGTTAAACTGTGGCACAGATCTCCGTACTTGATTTTAAACCCGAGGTTAAATTTAAGCAGTGGTCCAATATAGGCGGTTTTCCCCTATGAAATTAGAACACCAGCGAAACTTAGTGCTTTATACTTTTAGTTGGTCTTAATTTAAGAAAAAAGATCAAGATGACGAATTTTTATTTATTCGCGGAGCAAAAAAGTAGCTGTATCTCAGGAATAAAATTTTTATACAGAAAAAGCGTCAAACCGTTGGAGTGTATAGAATGTTGACACAGATTACCTACCAAATTTGATCAAAATCAAAAACAGTATGATATGAAAATTTTTTGATTTTATATGGATTGACCCTGCAGACACATTTCATTAGTTCTGCAGCCAGATTAATAAAACAAATTTTAAACTACAAAAAGTAAAATAAAAATTGTTCCTATTTACATAATTTGATGTAAAAATCTTAAACTCAAGAGAATTTTGAGTTTTACCCTCTCCCAGAAGCGGTTTTTGCAATCAGACTACAATGTCATTCGTGTAAAATCTACGATTTTTTTGTGTCGGACTATTTTGTTTTTGATCAAGTTTGGTAATAAATCTGTCAATATTCTATACTCCCGAAAACTTTTTTTTCTGTAAATTTTTTTCTACTTGAGCTCATTTTTTGTTTCGCAGATGAGTAAAAATTCGGCATTTTCAATTTTTTTCTTAAATTTGATTAAGAAAAAATGATTTATTTGCTGAAAATCAATGCAAATCATTAGAATACATTATATAAATTTAAAAAGCACAGATTCTAGATACTGCTTGCAAAATTGGTAGAAATATTTTTTTTTGAAGCAAAATTATAGAAAAAATAAAAATGAAGTTTACAAAAAATCCTGATGTGATGGAATTGTTTTACTGTTTTTTTCCAAAATCAGCAGCAAAAAAAAAAAAAAAAAAAAAAATATTTTTTTTCATTGCACGCCGGTGTAATTAATAATTCCCCATTATTTTTTTCAATCTCTTTTATCATCCTTGACGTCATGGAAATAGATTTTTCAACCAGGCGTTTCTGATGGAGGAAATGAGATTTTGCTTATTTCAATATTGAACACCGTTTTTATATATTTCCTGAACTCTAATGCCTCACAAAGTTTCCATTAAATGCAGATAGGACCTATTGTCGGTCAATGAAGTATCTTCACGAAATTATGCGTCAAGATACGTTTTTAATGTTTGAGAAACGTATGATTAAGCATTATCTTGCTGGAATAATTTGTCCTCAGTCGTAGTTGTTTGCTATTTTGCAACAAAATGATCGCTCAGTACATGAACATAAGTCTCAAAATTCGTTTTTCTTGGCTCAAAAACCCTTTGATATTGAACATTAAATACCCTTTTTGCAAATTTCCTGTGCCCTAATGCCTCACAAAGTTTTCATTAAATGTAGATAGGACCTATTTTCGTTCAATAAAGTATCTTCACTAAATTTGGGGTCAAGCCACGTTTTTAACGTTTGAAAAACGTACGATGCAGCATTATTCTACTGGAATAGTTTGTCTTCAGCCGTGGTTGTTTGTTATTTTGAAACAAAATTATCGCTTAGTACATAAACATAATTCTCAAAATTCATTTTTTCCGGGTCAAAAACTGTTGGAGTAGTTTCTGTCCATCTCAGAGAGATCATACCAGAAGTAGCAAAAATACTCTAGTCCATAGAATTTACTCTTTTCCAGTCAAAAAGTATCAAATTATTCCTCTTTTCTCCTATAATAATGCATTTTGGCATTCAACCCTTAGTCTCTAAGGGGTCTTTTAAGAGTCTGTCGTACAGATAGCTTTAGATTTTTTTTTCTTTTCGTAAAACACAGTGAACATTTCGAGCACTGCATCGTAACTGTAATTCCCGTCTAATTTTCGCTTAATATTAGCCTTTTTTTACTGAACTCGTTTTATTTCCACTTTTTCTAGAAACAGAAGCAGAAGACGGAATAATTGTTTGTCTTTGCCGTCCAAATTTGGTGGAGTTTTTTACAAAGCTATGAATGATAGATCAAGTTTATTGTAGTTTGTCTTGCAGTAACTCCTGAAATTTTAGAGCAACCAATCTCTCTTTCTCTAATTCGGAAAGTTTAGTTTCTAACGGCATGACCGAAAAAACAAGTATGAGACATCCCCAATCGTGTTCTAAGTATTTATACCGTTATGTAGTGCTGTGTGCAGAGTGAAAAACATGCATATTTTGCTTTCAGAACTTACAAATCTACTTCTTATAATTTTGTGTTCATCAAATGGATATCTAAACTCAAATTACATTCTATGAATACAAAATTCCTATATGTTTCCAATACAACTAATAAAAACAGTTTCATTAACCATTAGTTTAAAGTCTTAAAATATGCATGACTTTCTGACCAAATGTACTCTAGATATGGAAATTTTTCCTTTGTTTTTAAAATTTTAACAAGTAAATCGTTCGCACTTTTGTTTCGAAAAATCATGTTTTAACTGCATTAGTAAAGATAAATATGATTTTCTCAGTTCTTTTGAACTAAAAATAACGAAAGATATTAAATTGAGTCTTGAATTTAAAAAATGCTAATGAAATTCAGCTGTTCCAACTTGAATTATTGGAAACTTCAGAGCACCTTCTACTTCACACATATTTGAAAAACCTTGATATGATATAAACTGTGAAGAATTTAACATTTTTAGGTGTGTTTTTACTGTTAAAATTTTATGAACAGTTCGTTGAAAACTAGAACTAAATAAAAGATAATTCAAATTTGTCATTCCCAGATCTGTCTTGCTGAAAAGCAGACTATTGAAAAACATGCATGAATTAAGACAAGAAAAAAATCTATAGTAAATTTATACTAATACAGAAATGATGATTAAATAGCTTTGATAAAAATGTAATAGTTATACGTATGGCTAAATCTTGTAAATCTGTTATTTGATCAAATATTTAAAGTCATTTCTGTCATTGTTTACATAAAAATGAAATAATTACAGCAAAAAACAATATTTATATTTTAAATTTATGTAAATGCAGCATTTTTTTCCCCTTTGTTTGAAATTAAACAATTATAGAGAGAGATCCGAATTACATTGCAAAGCTGTTGAAGAAAATTTTCAAACTAATCACGAGGAAATGTTTTTTTTTTCAACTCATGTTTTTTTTCGCCAAATGAAAAGAAAAAACTCAAATGCTTACTTTTTAACCCGAAGCTATATTTTCGTCGCAATTTTTTTACGAGCTGGAAATAAATTGAAAATACTTCAGTTCAATTGGAAAAAATAAATTGAAGAAAAAAGAAAACAAAAGAATTAAAAAAAAAAAGTCTGTAAATTCAATATTTCGTGCCCACTTCTTTTCAGTCGTGTTTTTCTTTCAGTTAAAGAGCAAAATATTATTAAATAAAAAACAAAATATTACCTGCTAAGTTTTACATTGAAACTAAAAAAACGGCACCTTCTTTAAATGTAACATTCGAAACAAGAAAACTAAATTGTATTCAACATAAAACGCCTTCAAATTGTGGAAATTTTGTCTCAATCTGTAATAACTGTGTGAATATGTATTTTGATCCGTAGATATCAATTTGATCATTCCATTTTGATAATATTGTATAATTATAAATTTTCACAAAACCCAGTGAACTTAACACGTTTTTATAATTTTAATTTGAAGTAATATTTATAATAAACTAGAACTTTCATTTTCTTATTTTTTTGTTATGCAAGCAGTTGCAGCACAAGCACCATTACCGAAATCTGACGATTTGACTTAAGGCTGGTCATTAAACGATGTCTCACTATTTTTGACGAATTTTATCCCCCTCTCCTATTCCCGAAGTGTCACAGTTAAAGTTGCCCCCTTCCCTCATCTTGTCACAAGTCACTACCACCCTTTGTCACACGTTGCCTTGTCACATGTTAAGCATATTGTTATTAAAAACACTAAAAAATGAATGTTGTTTTTACAGTAAAATACAGCGAATTTTATAGTAATAAACTAAAAAATACTAATTTTAAAGAAATAAACTGTAAAACTTCTACTTTTACCAAACTAAACTGTAAAATTGCTCATTTTACTGTAATAAACTGCAAAATTGCTATTTTTACAGTTTATTACCATGCATTTTAGTTTTAAACTGGAACCTCTGTTGCCATTATACTGTTGTTTTTACAGTATAATACAGCTAAATTTTACGGCAATAAACTGTAAAATTTCTGACTTTAGAGTAAGAAACTGTAAAATTGCTAGTTTTACATTTTATTACTTGCATTTTATTATTTTGAATCGGAACCTCGGCTGCCAGTATTATACTGTAAAAACAACAGTTCATTTTTTGGCAGTGAAGCGGTGTAACACTTCTTGTTATTTCATGCCACTATCCTTGTCCCAAATTGTCACAATGTCACAAACACCTTCTTCATGCATAGCAAAACATTATTTGTGGAAATTCCCTTTATTTGAAAAGATTAATTGATGAATCAAATAAGGGACGCGAGCAAGGAAAGGTATTGGATTCATATTTTGTTTCTATCTTTGCACAATCGGGAGGAATCTCAATACGGTAGTTATGATTTATTTTCTGAGATTTATTAGGCAGCTTACTCAAACATCAATGCTGTTGATAATAGATAAATGTAAGTCTTTTATTATTAATAAGCAGCTCGTGTAAGGATACGAAACATCTAAGAAGCAAAGTACTGTTATTGCACAATTATGATGCCTTTTCCAACAAAACGTGGGAGAAAGTATTGAGATAAGATTTGTATGCATAAAAAATTTAGCGTGTTTGCTTTGTTACAAGTTGTAAGCTAGTGAAAAAGCAGCTAAAAATTTTGGGGAATATTTACAACCGCGTAAAAGAAGCATAAATCTGGGACGAAAAGAAATTGATTAAAAAAAAATAATAACAAGTTTAGTATTAATGCTTAAAATAAAAAAAAAAAAAAACCTACACAACAAGGATCAAAATTCCCAAAAGGTAAAATTAATTCAATATATTAGAGCCCTAATAACATTTAATATACGATTCGAATATTTTTTGTCCCTAGTATGTTTGAGTATTTACTTGAATACGTTGTATTACACTGCAAAAAACAAGCTGTTGTTTTAGCAGTATAATCCTGGCAGCAGAGGTTCCAGTTTAAAATTGTATAAGCACAGTAATAAACTGTAAAACTTACAGTTTATCACTACAAAACTAGTAATTGTGCAGTTAAAAACTGTAAAATTTGCAATACTACCATACAATTAGCTGTATTGTACTGTAAAAGCAATAGTATAATACTGGTAGTAGAGGTTCCGGTTAAAAACTGTAAAATGCAAAGTAAATAACTGCAAACCTATACCTTCATTAAGTGTTTACAATAGACAAACTCTAAAACAATTGGTATGCTGATTAACATTTCCCTTTGAAATCAGCGATGTTTTGTATGAAAGCGATCGTAATTATTCCGAGTGCATTGCAACATCAAAATTAAAGCTCTAAGCTGAAATGTAGTTCAGCAGAAAAGCTAGTCACATTTTGAAACTTAAGTAACATCCTCTTTTACGGCCTCCCAGAAAATGTCATTTATTGCTCTCTTAAGATTGCACCGATGAAATCAATTGCGCTTATGTTTTCTTATACAGCTTAAAAATGCTGATTGATGTGTCATCTCCGGGAGCGTAATATTAACTCAGAATGAAATTGGTTTCACTCTGGTGAAATTTAGGTGATTGCTATTGCGAAAAGCGTCATTGAAAACTTTTACTTGATGTAGATATTTCAGTTGCTTGGCTTGGGATGACACAGAAATCAAATGAATTTTACCTTTTCGAAATTCAAACTGATATAATAATGATTTGCTTCATATGGTGAGGTGTTTTTCATGGGTTTCTCTTGCATTGCTTTATATGCTCTTCACATAGTTTACTGATTGTAAGAAAATGTAGCTTAACAGAAAAGCTAGTCACATTTTGAAACTTAAGTAACATCCTCTTTTACGGCCTCCCAGAAAATGTCATTTATTGCTCTCTTAAGATTGCACCGATGAAATCTATTGCGCTTATGTTTTCTTATACAGCTTAAAAATGCTGATTGATGTGTCGTCTCCGGGAGTATAATACGAGTATTAACTCAGAATGAAATTGGTTTCACTCTGGTGAAATTTAGGTGATTGCTATTGCGAAAAGCGTCATTGAAAACTTTTACTTGATGCAGATATTTCCGTTGCTTGGCTTGGGACGACACAGAAATCAAATAAATTTTATCTTTTTGAAATTCAAACTGATATAATAATGATTTGCTTCATATGGTGAGGTGCTTTACATGGGTTTCTTTTGCATTGCTTCATATGCTTTTCACATAGTTTACTGATTGTAAGAAAGGAGATCGAAAATGTGTGAGTCGCGAGAAAATAGTAAAAAAATAAAAGTGAGCAATGTTAAATACAACATTTATTTATTTGATAAACTCTATTATTAACAAAGAAACTTTTTTTTTGTTTTTAAGAAAAATTAATGAATAAATAAATAATAAATAAATACAAAATAAAATTTATTAAGTGCCTCATTTATGAAGTATAAAAGAAGTTATGGCTTACCTAAAATATCCCTCGCGAAACATTATTATGTGATACAGTAATATATATAATTAAGGCATTGCTTTATTTTAACATGTCAAGTTTGACAGGCTCAATAAAATGCTAAATAACAAAAGTGTCTATTTCTCCAAAATAAATGAAATAAAAATAAAAATAAAAATGAAAATGAAAATAAATATTAAAATTAAAATAAAAATTAAAAATTAAAATTAAAATAAATAAAAATAAATAAAAAAATAACAGTTATTTGCTTTTTCTTTCATAGTGGTTTTTCGTAATTTTTTTCCCTGGTGTCTGCTTCAGTGCTATGTTTAATCACAACTAGTTTTATCTTAACACATCATACTGTTTAGATATAATTGAACTAGGATACCTTAAATAATCAATAGGATTTGCTTGTCTTTTCCGCAATAATTAATAGTTCACTTTTTCCATAAAATATGTCTTGTATTATTAACATAATTAATTTTCCCGATAAAAGTAACTTTCTGAAGTGATAATGATTTATGACACCTAATTGCATGAAATGGATGCTGGTGCTCTAGAAACTGGAATGTTTCGTTTCTGAACGATTTTTTTAAAAAGTATATCCACGTCGTGTGGAAATATGGTATTAAAGGCTTTTTACATAAGTATCATCCAGAAAACGTTATCACCACAACCTATACTTTTTTAAAAACAATAAACTATTCATTTTTGAAAAGAATTCAAGCTCATTTTATGATACATAAAATTTTCAAAAATCATTAAATACACATTACTGTCAAAACCGTTCATCGTGAAGCCATCAGATGTGATAAAATACATGTTCAGAAACTATTTTGGAAATATACTTTCTTTTGCCTTTGCCTTAAAGTGCACTTTGCTTAAAAATCGATATATGTATACCTTCAGTGGTGCAGCCAGAAAAACGTTCTGGGGGGGGGGAGGGGTTCAAATCGAAAATTCTTGCTTTAATTTCCACTAATTTCTAATGTGAAAAAATGATTATTCAATATATTTCAACAATCAATTAATATGTCTTAGTAATTATGCATTAATTAATAATTAGAATCGCTGTAACGATGGCTTTAAAACGAAGAAAAGGGGAAGAGTGAACAAGAAAAAAACACAATACATATTATATTTACCTTTACTTTAATCTTACATGTTCATTTTTTTCGGGTTTTTTTTTTGCGAGATCATTCAAAACCTCCTCTTCAGATACATCGATATCCTTATGAATGTACATTAGTGCTAGTCCATTTAATCTTTCTTCCGAAATCAAATTTCGCAAATATGATTTCAAAATCCTCAAGGTTAAAAACGGACGTTCATTGCTGCATGTTGTTACCGGGAGAGTCGCCATTATTGTTAAGAGGAGATGGGTGCCAGGGAAAAGAGTTCTGGTGCTAACTCCAAGAGCATCGATGGCATTCATCGGACTTGTTTGTAATGGTTGAGTTATCGCTGCAATCAGTTGTCGTGTCATTTGAAGAATTATTGTCTGGTTCAAAATGGAGATCAGATTCATGATCCTTTTCACTCGAAGAGTGTGCAGGGAAAACGCTTTATACGCAGACTTTCTCTTTTTTCAATCTTTGTCTTTCGAAACACTTTAAAATTGCATCATTTTTCCTTTTTTTCGTAGGTTTCAACGCAGACATCATGGAAGATTCTAGATCAAACCCGTAGTATTGTTTTCCTCTATTGCACTGCACATAAATGCGTATCGATCGCTGATGAGAAATAGGGAAACAATTCGGTGTGGCAAATTTCTTACCTTTTATTCAAGAACTGGTTTTCCTTCATGAACAGGTTATGAAGGTACAGTAATTTTCAGAAATGCCCGATAACTAAGCAAGAATTATTTTGATTCTTATCCACCCCTCTTTCACTGACCCTTTTTAGCTTCTTCGCATGACAAATAATAGCACCACGTGTTCAGAGTGTCAATTTGAAGTGACACATTTCATCTCCCTCTCTCTTCGTAGTATTGTGGACTCCCACCTCTACAGTGCAGTCCATCAAGACCTTATGATAGTCCTGGCATTCCCTCTGCCACTCCCCTCCTTCTCCCAAACATGACTGGGTATTATCTTAGATCATTTAGACATTTGTCTTAATGGTCTAAGTGTATTATCCTCCATTATTTCCTATTTTAGAGCTAATCTCCTTCCCACGTTTGGCCTAAAGAAAACAAGGTTGTATTTCAAATTTCCGTAGCATTGAATTTCGAGCTTCGAGATGTACAGGTTTTACAGATAAAGAATTCGACAAAAACAGGGAAAAAAGCATGAGAAATAAATCGAGATTGCTCCGAAATTAAAAAAAAATCGAGATAGAAAAGTTTTCGAGAAACATAGGTATCACTACTTTTTTTCCCTTGACATAAAAAAAATGTGTCGGAGTTCTGGGGAAGGCTTTACCCCCAAAACCACCCCCGTGGCTGCCCCACTGTATACCGTTATTCGCACTGTAAAAATATCCCTGTTTCACACATCTCTATTTATTAGATGGATTTCCATTTCATTATTACTTCATATCTTACGTTAACAATAAACTAATACCAATTAATAAATAGATTTAAAGTATGATTAATTGGTCAACATTTAAGCATGTTAAGCAAAGATTACAGTCTCTGTATCAAATTAGTAGGGGAATGTGGGGCAAAGTGAAATGGTAAAATATTTTCACAGTTTGCAGCGCCACTTACCAAGCAATATTTTACCGAAAACCTTATATTTCTTATGGTTGATTCCTGTCAAAAAATAAGTAGCTCCAAAGATCCACGAAAAAAATACGCAAGCCATTTTCAAAATTTGATACCTTTTTTGTAATATTCGTCTTTTTTCAAAAATATTTCTTGTTATTATAAAATAATAAATTTTTGGAATTATCATTTGAAATATGATTTGAGATCTAATCAGGTTCAGTGCAGTCCTTATTTAGTTGATATTAGGCACTTTTGGATTTTAAATGTTCGCTGTAATTTATCAATTGCACGTGGGGCAAAGTGAAGAGGGAAAACTGAAATAGTTCAGTTAGTTTACTCATTGGTTTATTAAATCACGTATGTATTTCTTCATTTATCAATTTAGTTACATTCTTTTACTTATTTATTTACTTGTTTACTCATTCATTAGCTCAGTTTCTTATTCATTCTATATTTTATTCACTCATTAATTTTTCTTCCATATCAATTAATTTATTTATTCATTTCTTTACTTATTCGTTTATTTTTCATTTATAATTATTTTTTTTCCGTTTATTTACTCATTAATTGATGAAAATTACTGTTAATCGTCAAATAGACATTTTTTCATAACAGTAGTTTTTCACTATGCTCCATGATTTTTTGAGGTGAAAAATTTTCCACATGTTTTTTGAAAGTACAAAATAACTGCCAAAGATGAAAAATAATGTTTCAACGAAAATTGTACTACAAAATAAATTATTCTTTTTTTATGAACAATAATTTTTAGAACAAAATTTATTTTTTCTTTTTGAAGCAGGTAAGTAAACTTAACTATTTTCCTGTGCGCTAGATTTTCCTACGGTGTTTAACGAATGCATTTCTACCAGATTCATTTTCTGTTTGAATCAAAATATCATTTAGTAATTATAAAAACTAAATACTCAGTTAAATTACACTTTTAGTTAGAGCTGATAGAGCCACATTTAGATTTTGAAAAGTCAGCATCATATTAAATACATGTAAACCTAAGACTGCATTAAAAGTTGAGTATACTATTTGTTGTTCTTGTTATTGTCGTATATGACAAAGTGCAAAGGTGATAGGAGCAAATTAAATATAAAAGATAAAACAAAAATAAATAAAAAATAAAATAAAATGAGAATAATAATAAAACTAAAAAAGATAAAATTTAAATATTGCCCAAGGCGTGAGTCATTGCCTTGGCAATGTCAAGGGTTCTATCTGAGTATAAAGTGTCCATGTTGCAGTCATTGTCCATTTTGAAGATGGCACAACAATGAAGGGGCCGCTAAAAAGGTGTTTGGGATCTAGTTGAGTGCCTGAGAAGTGGTTATGTTTTGCATTACGCCCTTAAACCCTAGGATTTTTACGTTTACATAAACTTTCCCTAAGATTAAAAAAAAATAATTTTGTGAAAAATTTTAGAGATGGAGATACTTTGAAGAACAAATAATACGTGTTAAGGCAAAAGCTATCGTACTTTTAGAGATGAAGTTTCATATTATTTTTATTTTGGTTTTTAGGGCAATTTAAACTAGTCTGTTTCCAATGAAAAGTAGCAAAGAAGAAAATTTCTTATTATATTAGTACTGTAAGGAAGATTTGAAAGCTCAGTTTTTCATTAAATTAAAAAAAGTAAGAAAAACTATTGGATTTGTTTCCTTCAGCAGTAAATAAGATATATTTCCTTCAGCAGTAAAGAAGATATATTTCTTTTCTTTGCAATTCAGTGTTCAAGCAAATAAAGCTTTGAAAATAAAGTTTTATCCGTTTTATATATGAGTTTATCCACACATATTTAAAAACTAGTACTACAATCAAAGCAATAAATTTACAGAGTTTTTTATTAGCACTTACATTATTACTTTTTGATTTGCTGCATTTAAAAAATATATTGAACCACTTTTGTGCTGTGCAAGAATGAGAACAGACATAATGCTTTTGGTTTAAAATAAACAATAAGTTATTCGTTACGTAGCATGTATTATGTATGATGCCAATTACAATTCTAGGTAAAGATGAATACATATGCTATGTCAATGATAGTATTGCAATGATGATGAATTATACGTGCAGTCTTTGTCTAGGTATGCTTGTTAGTAAAGTATTATTCTATGAAGGACAATTAATCGAAATCAGTTAAATTGAAAGGTTGAATGTCAAGCCTTAGCGGAAATAATTACAAATGTAATATGTACATCAAAAGTCATGGAACAGATCTTATGATTTGTAAAGGATGCATATAGAGTTAATGAATTTGTACGCCGTACATTTTTTATTGTATCTAATTTTGTATAGAGTAATTCGAGGTATCACGCCCTCCATCTAAGAGGAAACATTTTTAAAAACTGTTGTGTTATTGAAAAATTGAAAATAATGCCTCATACGTTTCATAATTAAGGTCTAAATGTTGTGTTAACTCAATCGGCATTAACATATACGAAATAAAATTATATATTACAAAAGAACGAAATTTCACTTTGAGACTAATTACCCTAATAGCCTGGCAATTCATCCCACGCCCCCATGCTCCGCTTAAAATACCACTCATAAACTTATTGTAATTAAAAAAAAGTGGTAGCAGTTAGCTAAATTAATGCAAATCATTATATGAGCAACATAATTAAAATTAAAAATATTTTTAAAGTAAGATAATGAGATTTGACATGTTTTTTTTTTCTTATACCTACTGCTTTTAGCACTATTTGCTTTTTAAACTTTCCGCAACCCTAGCCTCTTTGATTGTATATTAAGAACTTTCGGTGAATTATCCGAACATGCCTTATACATTTATATCTAATATTGGGATATTAACCTGTTGGGTCTTCAGTGTGGCAATAATGCTTTAATCAGGTCGTTCACATAATCTTTTTGTCTAGATTATTTTTTTCAACCTCTAGTGTTCAAACAGAAAGTCCAGATGACCGCAGTCAACGTTAACAGGGTTTTTTTATACACGATAAAAAAATGAATGTTGTCGTTATTGTAATAAACTGTAAAAATTGCGAATTTTGCAGTAATAAACTGTAAAATTGCTAGTTTTACAGTTTATTACTGTGCATTTTACAGTTTCAAATTGGAACCTTGGCTACCAGTATTATACTGTATAAACAACTCTTATTTTTTTGCAGTGTGATATTCTTTGACTGTTCAATCTTAAGAATAAGACTGACGGTTGAATTGCCATTGCTTGTATAAAAGTTCCTAAAAATACTGACTTAGATCACATGCTGAAAAATGTCACACTTCCCTTTCAGTTTTCATTAAAATCGTGATTATTGGTAGAAATCAGTAGAAAATTACTGTACGTTATTTCAAAACACTTTCATGAAAACCTATGGGGGGGAGGGGGATGGTTACCAGTGCTTTATGTGGGTGTAATTATGAAAACTAATAGTTGGAGCATTTAACATGGCGGGGTGTATTTGGCTTTAATTTTTCATATATTTTGGTTAGTACAAATGGAATTTATTTCAAAACATAAAAAAAATTGAGGGAGGAAAAAATGATACATTTTTTTAAGGTCTAAAATATTGTGGAATAACACCTGATTTTATAATGTTCGAAATTGTTATAAAACAGAAAACAATGTACAGCATCTTTTTCAAGAATTAGTTTTCCGTTATATTGGGTAAGTGGTGTTTGATGATGTATTTTACTCATCATTATGATTATTATTATTATTATTATCACTTCTGTTGTTATTGTTATTTACATATTTATTATTATATCTTCTTTATTATTATTATTATTACGATAATTATTGCCATTATTATTTTTAGTACTATATTACTTATCATAATTATCATCATCAACGTTACCGTAAAATGGGGTGTATAGGAACAGCGGGGTCAATCGGAACAAAACTTCCCAACCGTACAAAGAAAATTTTCATAATTATACTATTGGGTATTTTTCGCCATGAATTGTTTTTTCAGAAAGGTAAAATCATAGGAAGTAGGAAAAAATTACTTTTGTCAATCTGGCAACGTTACTGGCTCCTAAAGAGGGCTGCACGTGGAATGATAGAAAACATCACATTTTCATAGACTGCAAAACTTCATATGCAAGAACAAACTTTCTTATATTTAAAAACTAAGAGTGGTATGTTTTAATTATGCATGTATCTGAACAACAGAATACCATGTTAGAATTTACATTTTTTATAAATTGTTTCATAAAAATGAAGAATTCTGAAAAATGCCATAGGAAAAAAATTGCGGGGTGAATCGGAACACTTAATTCTGTTGTCCCAATTCAAACTTATTTGAAGGAAACTGTTTGAAAAATCAAGATTCTAACCCCAATTTTTCTAATCAAGACAAGGACAAGGATTGATTACTGTTTATCCCTTCTTGTGAGCAACTAGATCTTAGAATGACAAAAAGTTGTAGATTTCAAAAGATTTTTTCTCCATGAGACTTCTTTTTACTTAAAATACGAGGGGAAAAGTCACATAGACTTTATGTAGTAAAAGTCAAACACACAGACAGTGATAAATAAGCGAAAAAATCTTTCGGGACAATACCCGAAACCCAGAGGTTTTAAGAAACTAAAGAAAAGGC
>JAXGGA010022931.1:0-14214 GCA_038373865.1 Uloborus plumipes
GAAGAAACTCATTATGGACCAAGGTTTTGACAGTCCACCAAATAAAAGTAAGATCTTTTGTGGATGGAAGCTTGGTTTAGGCACTGGCTTCACGGGTTCTTTTTATGCAGTCATTGTACTTTGAGCTTGTGATTGCTGTACATCATCTGTTTTTCATCTACGGTGAAGATACGGTTACTAAACTTGCGATTCTGGAGCGATTTGCTCATCTCCAGGCGCTGTTGACGTTGTGCTTTCCTGAGCTGCTGATGTTTCTAGCTTTTTCGCCGCGCCCACTGCCACCAAATGTTAGGAAAATGTCTATAGTGCTACAGAAGGTTTGCTTTAGAGTTGTACCTTTGACGTTGGTTGGGACTCCAGTTTTTGCCATAAACAGTCCATATCACACCGCATAGGATGACCGGCTCTTAGTTCCTATTCAATTACAGAATCCCGACTGTCCTGTCCCGACGTGTCGGGATCAAAACCCCATGCTTTGCAAATATTGGCCATTGTTGCAGCCACCAAATGGCCAAGACGGGATTCGCGAAGAATCACGAGTTGTATGTCCCATTATTCCATGACCCCCTCCCCCTCAATATTAGCAGTGAGGGGAAACTCTATTATAATAAAGCGCGGGAACTGCCCCACTACATTTTGTAGAGGAATTAGTTCATTACAACTGCTTTTGGTAAGTATGATTTTCAGAAGGGGACTATATCGTTTGTGGCCTATAATTATGGAACAACCTAATAAAAGGTTCCTTAGGTATTCGTTTGCTTTAACTGCCCTCGGCAAAATTAAATTCTTAATGCAGTTTCACGTTGAAGAAAGACGAGGTGCTTCCATAAGGTAAAAACTTGGTGTCAAAATTATCCGTGTCACTGTCATTCACGCCTTAATGGAGGCACCTGAAAGACTGGATGCAATATAGGGGGATCACTCTAGGTCTGCAAAAAGAATAAAGCTTCTTACGCATCCCCCTTATAAATTAGAAAAATTATTAATTTAACGACTTCGTTCATGTAAAAAATTTTTGTATAATGAAAAAAATCTATAGATAAATACATTTTTCGTCAGAAAAGATTTGCAAAATGGCTCTTAAGTGGCTAAAAATATACTAGTAGCTCAACCGTGGACTCCGGATAAGTTAATAAAACAAAATATCTTACCTAAATAAAAAGCAATCCTGAATATGCATAGGGTAAGAAAAAATACTTAATAAAATTAAGTGTAGCATTTTTTCGTTATTCTACTAAACATCAAAAACTGCATATTGAATATAAATTTAGCGACTTAGTTGTCACCAAACAAGTTGAAAAACAAAGCCAAATTAACATGAATGGTAGTTGATAGAGATATTATAGAACAGAGGTTCCACAGCAGGTGCCGTAACACCCCGGGGTGTCCTAGATAATGGAGAGGGACACCACGAAGTGACCAAATAGCAGCAGGTATGAAAATATTAAGACAGGCTAAAATATTAAGGTATGAAAATAATAAGGCTATGAAAATATTAAGGCTGAAAAGAAATTTCTTTTTGTCATAGAATGCCGTGAATTAGAAGAAAAAATGATCGCCTGAAAAGAGTTAAAAGGCATTTTTAGAAATAGTTTTGGTGATAGAAAGCGTGAAATGGTTTGCACAAGTACGTGGGATAGGCAAGTCGAAAGAATAAACATTTTGTGAGTAACCCAGAAAATGTACACAGAACATTACTAACATTTACTTTGAAAACATGTAAATGAACTGAAACGGTTAAAGAGAAGTAATAAATAAAGCAAAAATCGCAAATGGTTCAAAATTAATAGATTATACTGCATTGAGAGAAAGAAAATTTATGAAAGATTGATAGTTAAGATTTTTAAAAGGATAAGAACTGTTGTTCACACTTTTTAGGAGATCGTAATGACCTGTTCATTTTTAAGTATTCGGTTTTTAGACCCGTTCGTTCACTTTCACTTGATTTTATATATTTTTCTTATTTCTCAGAAAATTTCTCATAACAAACTGGTGAAACATATCTGTATACATTTAAATCACGTTATTTTTTCAATGCATCTGCGTTATTCATACGTATGTATTCAACTAATATTTTCCACATTCTTCAAGATATAAGTGCTCAAGATGTAATTTTATAGTTATACAGATCAATCAGGCAGAAATCAAAACTTAACTACAAAGAGCACGAAGCAATGTTCAAAATTTTCTTATATTCAGCATCCATAAAATAACAAATTTGAAAAATAATCTACAAAAATAATACATTCCCAAAAAGAATAAATATTATAATATTATGTCAACTGTTTATAAATATTCATGAACGCCTGGCGGAAGGTACCTCTGAATTATAAATATTCACTTGATTAGACAAACGTAAGTAAGAATTTGATTTTTAACGCATCTAAGGATTTGTCAAAGGATAATGCAGCTGCAATTCCAAGAAGATGCAGAGCATAATTTGCTTGCATATTTAAATACATTTTCCAGAAGCGTTTCTCTTTTGCTGCTGCAGCGTTGTTACTTTTAGCAGCAACATTTCTCCGCCGCTTCATTTAAAATTTATATTTTCTGCTCAAATTCACGCGAATGGTTTTGCTGATCATCGGAAAATGTTTATCTTTTTTTGATCGTGGTAAAATACACCTTTTTTTACACCGATAGTCAGGAATTATAGAAGAAAAATCTACTCAAGTATATTTTTTTTAATGGACGAAAAATTAACGGGAATGATAGTGGTGCAAGTCAAAGATTTAACAGCTTGAGTTTAGTACCGGTTAGGGTTTCTGCACACAATAAACACCGCAAAGTACGTAAGCAAATTTAGGTAACAATGAAATATAAAAACCTATACTTACCAGGAGAAATACTACAGTAACTATCACAAGCATGCTTTGTGGAACTTTCAACAAGAACTGATTCAATATTATTTGAATTTTGTTCAAACCTCTTAGCTTACTTTTAAATTTACTCAGTATTACACTGGTTATTCGCAGGTAAAGTCATTCTTTTGCATTTTTATGCTAACATTCAGTCTTTGAGTTTCGTCAGATGAGGGTGACACTGTTGATATGGAACGCTAAAAAGTTTTTTTTTTTTGTAAACATTAAAAAATATTTTTAAAATGTTTATTGATGAAATAGGTTTTGATGTTTGTGTACGTATTTGATTATGGTAAAAAACATTATTCCAGGTTTGCAAAAATAGAATGTCAAACGTGTTTGTGTAAAAACTAGGTGTTGGCCAGGCCAGGGAAGTATACAATTAAGTAATTTTTAGTTGTTAATGCCAAAATAAAAAAAAAAAATATAGTGAACTTACTGTGTGGTCCATATAAAAGACAATATTCTTTAATGCTTTAAGCGTAAAATGACCTAAAAACAATTAGTTTTGCATGAAGTTTTTCTATCGACCGTCTGAATTCACATAGCGTAAAATCACCCATATAATTAATGGGTTGTTCGATAAGTTCCCGCGTTTTTTTTTTTTGAAAAATTAAAAATTAATTCTTTAACAAAAAAGTTACAACAAATTAATCAATAATATATTCTCCTCCGTTGTCCACGACTTCTTCCCAACGTTCAATTTTTTGGATGCCTCTTCGGTAGAAATCGCCAGGTCTTGACTCGAAAAACTCATCCAACCAAACTTGCAGTGCGCCATCATCTATAATAATAAAAGCAAGTGTAATGTGTCTGTCTGTCTGTCTGTCTGTCCATTTGTCTGACCGAGCTCTCCAGCCAAATCTATCGCACGCAGGGATCTGGAATTTTTTACACGGAAGCACAAAGGGGCTGGCCACCAGACCTCGAAGCCCGATTTTCGATTTTTGAATTAGAAAAATTAAAAAAAAATATTTATAAAACTTCTTCTCGAGATCGCTGCTCGCCAATACAATATGTGTTATCGTAAATCCTTACTTTAACGAGCGACCCGATGGTCAAGTGGTTCTGCGCGTCAGGTTGAAGTTCCTGATGGAATGAGATCGAATCCAGGCCCGCAAGGATTTTTTCGAACAGCTGCATGGTTTTTTTTTTGAATGATTTTAATGATTGTAATGTCCTTATGCAGGTACATCCCCTCATGGGGATCTACCCCATATTTTTTTATAGTACAAAATGACAGTTTTGGTCGGATCTTAGTTAAAATTGGCAATGGGGTCCTTCGATGTTGTAGAATTTTCTTATGGACGTTTGCGCCATTTTTGGGGGCTTTGAATCGATTGTGGCAATAAATGGTTTTTGATTTGCGGCACTTATATTATTTTTTCAAAAATTATATACACTATCAATTATATTACGTTAATTTTTGTACCTTTATAAAATTCTGTATTTTATACCTTGCATTTACGTCAAATTCAAGGTAAAATTAAAAGTCAAAAATTCTGAAGAGGATAAATGTATGTTAAAAATTAAAGTAACTATTTTTTGTGATTTTCATATTGGTTGTGATCAAAAAACATCATTACAAACAAATAAAACGTATCAAACACCATGAGTGTTGAGTTATTAGGCAAAATCTGCTGTGTAATGTTTTTTTTTCACTGCGAGAGGGGGGGGGGTATGAACGACCATTAAAGTGACACAAATTTTTAAAAAATAAAGGTTGGATCTCCAATTATCTTGCTTCGTAATTTGAACCCGCCCCGGCTGTGCAACGGTACGCGATTAGTCATTCAAAAATTAATGAAAAACGTGATCGAAGCCAGGATTTTAAATGGCAAGTTCAGAGGTGAAAATATACTCATACCACGGATTCCTATTATACCTACAGATGTGCCAATTCAATTCAAACGTATTCAGTTTCCGATTAGATGGGCATTTGCAATGACTATCAACAAATCCCAAGGTCAAACGATGTCTGTTTGTGGCTTAGATTTGAGAACACCATGTTTTTCACACGGACAATTATACGTGGCATGCTCTCGAGTGGGTAAACTATCCAACTATCCAGTTTGTTTGTGTTAGCTAAAGATGGACTAACAAAAAATATTGTTCACGCTATAGCATTAAGAGATTGATATTGTTTAATAGTGTTACTGTCGTAATTGTTTAATGATATATAATTTTAAGGAATAAATTATAATAACTTAAAAATAATGTTTGCCTTTTGTTATTTTTATATTCCCTCATCGTTCACAGCGCTCTATGCTTATTTCACGCATATACAACATTCTTACATACATACAATATACACATTCTACCATACATACATACTTACAATAAGTAAGCTATTTTTTGTCTACATTAGAAATTGCTACTATTGTGATTTGTTGCTATACACACTACTATTCCTGCGCTATTCACTTATCTGCATTTTCTAAATGCACGGGCAACGCCGGGCGGGCACAGCTAGTTGTTGAATAAAACACCGCGCAACGCGTTAGAAAGCGACCGGAAAAGATGAAAATCAGATGGAGCTAAGTCAGGCGAATACGGAGGGTGCGGTAGCACTTCCCAAACATCGCTAATTTTTGTGGTTTTCAGTCAAAATATGTGGGACCCAAGCTCCAAGTTTTTGAACTTTTCTCATAGACCTAAGATGTTCCAAAACAGTCGGAGCACACTCCATTATCTCCGCTAATTCTCGAGTGGTTTGACGCGGATCTTCATGCAAAAGTTGATTCAAGCGCTCTTCATCAAACTCATTTGGCCGTCCTGAACGAGGTGCGTCTTTGAGGTTAAAGTTGCCATTTTTGAACTTTGCAAACTAATCTTGAGCCGTTCTTTTAGCTATAGCGCCTTCTCCGTATATGGCACAAATTTCTCGAGTAGCTTCTGTGCCTTTCGCTCATCGATTATACGCAAAAAGAAGATGATATCGGAAATGCTCATTTTTGTCGACTTGACACTCCATTTCAATGCTCTAAAAAATAATAAAAATTAATCCAATCAAAAAAACCAAATACACCATTTTGTAGAACAAAACAAGAGCTTCAAAATAACATATAACATTATGTCGAAAAAATCTGACTTTTATTAAAACATTTTTAAATAAAAAAAAAACGCATGAACTTATCGAACAACCCAATCCTTCTTGTCATGCGTGCTCTCAAGACTTTTAAAGGAGGTCCTTTGTCGTTTATTACATTGTATTGGTTAAGTCCGCTCTTAGTCATATCATGATTGGCTTAGCGTTGTCGGTACATTTTAATAGCTGACCTTTTCCCGTAGATTAAGAATATTAACCCCGATGTGTAATTTCTGAAATGAATTTAAAGAAAACTTTTTATATTTTACTGCACAGCAAAAATGAACTGTTTTTACAGTACAATTCTGGCAGCCGAGGTTCCAATTTAAAACTAAAATTCGCAGTAATAAACTGTAAAACGAGTAATTTGACAGTTTCTTACCGTAAAGTAAGCAATCTTACAGTTTATTGCCGTAAAATTTAGCTGTATTGTACTGTAAAAACAACAGTATAATACTGGAAGCAGAGGTTCCAGTTTAAAACTGTAGAATTCATGGTAATAAACTGTAAAATAAGCAATTTTACCGTTTATTACTGTAATACAGTTTTTCACTGTAAAATTAGCAATATTTACTGTTTAATACTCTAAAATTAGCTGTATTATACTGTAAAAACAACATTCATTTTTTACAGTGTACATTTTATTGGTTTAGTCTGCTCTTAGCCATCCCATCATTGGTGTAGTGTTATCGGCACATTTTAATAGCTGACCTTTTCTCGTAGATTAAGAATATTAACGCCCATGTAATTTCTGAAATGAATTTAAAGGAAAACTTTTTATATTTTACTGCTAGTGTCCAGTATTAAGGACAGCAGGCTGTACACCAAAGAAAATTTAAAACACAAAAAGGACAAAAATGATTGAAGACATTATTGAACCGAAGTTTTTTTTTAATTAAAGTAAAACATAGCAAATAATAATCTACTTTTGTAAAACAACAAAAATTATAGGACTTTTGAAGATGCAATACATCTACAAAAAAGAGCCCAAGTTTTCAGCTGTAATCATTTAAGGCGCTATAAGTAGAACGCCTCGAAACGAAAACACAGAGAGATGCAATAATTTTTCCTTGAGCTTTACAGCTTCCTAAACATCCTTCATGAATTTTTAACCCCCGGTTGAGAGTTAATTTTCGTCTCCTTTTCATCAACTCTTCGTGTTAAGCGTTCCGTTTAAGCACCTCAGAGTTGTTTTTCGGAGCCCTTCTTTAGCGCACTAAACGTGTGAAAAAGGATGAAACCTCAAACCGTTCGTGTCAAATGTGCCTCAAATTACTTTGAAGGATATTAATGTTTCTTTCGCTTCAATACCGACGGCAGCGTTACGTAAATATTTGGAGAACTAAGAGAAATACTTGCGCGCTGATATTTACCCTTTTTTTACGCTCATGTCTTAAATATTGAATAGCTCGGAGATTTGTAAATGGATTAAACGTGTGATAAATTGGAAGTTAAAAAGAATGGAAATGTTCCATTACTAAAATTAAACTATTCAGTGCATTTCTGAGGGAAATGGTCCATACTTTGCAAATTGCATTCTCAGAAATAATATTTTCAGGAAGGATTTAGAGGTAGTGCTTTTGCTCAATACTGTGAAGAATATGCTTGAGTTTTGAAGATGTTAAGAGAAAATTTCTATTTCTCTTTTACGATAAGTAATTAAAAAACCAGACGTACTCGTATTTATGAATAGTTAGACAGATGTCAGCCATAAATTTGCATTATTTTAACTTCATGAAGCTTCTCTACTGCTGTCATGCATTTATATTAATAATTTAAAGTGAGCTGTAAATATTTGTTTGGCCATATTTCGATTTATCATTTTTGAAGATTTTTTTTTATAAGCTACTAGTTTATTTTCCGGCGTTGCCCGGGAGCTTATTGAAAATTCTCGCAAAAATTAGCATTAAATATCTGTTTAAACCTTTAATTTTTCTGCATCATACAATATATGTGCCAATGTTCCAAGAAAAATTAGAACATGAATTATATTTGTTTTTAACTTATTTCATGCTAAAATGAAATAGGTGAGCTTTAAATTGATAATTATTGTTAATCGTAATCTTTGTTGGAAAATACTCATTTAAATGTATTAAATTCTATCAATTTGTATGCTTAAAGGCTTATTTCTATTACTTTATATATTCAAAATTGAAAGAAAATGCTCATTTTTGAGACAAAAAAATTTGAATTTTGAGCCTTTTGGATTTTTTTTAAATTTCAATACCCCACCTATGTGAATTATAGTGCATCAAGGAACCTATGTGCCAAGTTTGATGAAAATTCGAAGAAAACTGGATTTTTATAAGGAACAAACATACATACAAATATACATACATTCATTTTTATACATATATAAACTAGCTTATTACCCGGCGTTACCCGGGTGCTAATCATAGCTCCATTATAATTGTTTTTAACTTAATTTTCATGATAAAATGAAATAGGTTAGCCTTAAATTGATAATTCATTGTTAATCGTAATCTTTGTTGAAAAATACTCATATTTAAACGTGCTAAATTTTATCAATTTGTATGCTTAAAGACTTATCTCGATTACTCTATATTGTTGGCAACGCTTAAACGAATACTGTCGTTTCTAAGAACTGTTATTCGATTAAACGGGGTATTCGATTAAGCGAGGATCTTTAACACAACTTCTATGACATTGGTTCCGAGATATTTTATTCGTATAAGCCGGGTATTCGTTTATCCGTCACCCGATTAAGCGGGAACGACAGTATATTCAAAACTCAAAGAAAATGGCCATTTTGAGACAAAAAACATGAATTTTGAGCTTTTTGGATTTTTTAAAAAAATTCCTTATTATTTTCATTTTTATTTTAAAAGTAATCTGCTGTACCAGATTGAAAACATTCTTCTTCATTTACTCTACACCTTACAGGATTTTAAACGATATCAAATTTTCTAAAACACATTACAATATCTACTGAAAGTTAGAATGCATTTCAGTATCGTATCAATTATTTTTTCTATTAGTTTCACATTTTAGTTTACTCATTTTCGGAGAAAGAAACTGCTAATACTTTTCGGAAGAACAGTAAACTATTATAGAACCTAAAGCTTCAGAAAAGGTAAGGCAACTATTTAACCAGGAATTAGTGCAAATTGCAAGCACTCAAAGACACTGCAGTACTTGATAGAATGCAGCTTGCAAAGCTCAACAACGCTTTTAACAGAAAATAGATTTCCGTCAGACTGACATGCAGACAAATCGTGCACGTCTTCCTTTATTATCTCTACAAATATTTAATGGAAAGAGTCAAGACGGCTTTTTAAGGGAAACAGGGATTGCTGGAAAATACTTTCAGAAACTTAATTATACTGCTTTCTAAAAGTTTGCATGGAATGAAAATATGGATGACTGTTGAACTGAGGAAATGTTTTGAACAAATTTCTTAATAAATGAGAGATTGTTATTATGTGTCATGCATTCTGCACCTCAGATCCGGAACTTCAAAAGTGGCAGTTTTCACTCTATTACTGCATTTTATGTAGAATCTTAGACGCTTCTAAAGTTTTTTTTTTTTTTTAATTTTTTTCACAATTATTTAGCAGCTAAAATAGCTTGATTTTTTTGTAAGCAAGGGACAAAAGCTTTCGCCCTCTCCTGCAGAATAATGAAAAGGATTTATTGTATTCTGACCTTGCGGTACAATAATATCGCGACAAAAAGAGGATTGCTGGGCTCATACACACTCGTAATGAGTGGGAATAATCCCGCATATATTTTTTATCCCAGTTTCCCATAAAAATATAAGAAAACAAAAATCATTAAAAAAGAGTTGTTTTTGTATTTTACCCTGTTATTCGTCTTGTTCTATTTTTATTGTATGTAATATTTTGGTGTCTTGAATAAATTTGAACACCGACTCCGACTGCCGGCTTACAAATAGACCCTTGCAGTCATTCTACGGTATAGTTGGTAGGTGCACTCACACTCACTCTCATTATAAAAGAAAGGTTAATGTATAACATAAATAACACTAAAAGCACCCCCCCTCCCCTAAGGAAAAATGTAATATTGATAGAGAAACAAAGTATAATGCATAGCATATAATTTACTACATATGTACTATCCAAAGACTGCAGTTGTGTTCTTAGAAGAGCGCATCAGTCCGGAAAAGGTAGTACTGAGCTGGAGGCAGAAAACATATTATAAAAGCTGAGAGCCTCCT
Source organism: Uloborus plumipes (assembly GCA_038373865.1). Classification (NCBI taxonomy): domain Eukaryota; kingdom Metazoa; phylum Arthropoda; class Arachnida; order Araneae; family Uloboridae; genus Uloborus; species Uloborus plumipes. The sequence continues at coordinate 10,148 of JAXGGA010022931.1, forward strand.
TCTGCCTCCAGATCGGTTCGTATCTCTTCCAGACTAATGAGCTCTAATAAGAACGAAACTGCAGTCTCTGCATATAGTATGGCAGAGCTGGTGGTGTATTACATTTTGTTCTGCCATAGGGACGGTAACTTACTGCTTAATAGAAAAAAAGGTTCGTGTCACGTGACGTCAATGTTCGTTGTCCCCTTCCACGTTGCTTGCGCAGTACATGACGTTGACATTTCATGTAAATCTAGAAGTTGACGCTTGTACTTGCCTGAAGCTGGAAAATTAATGTAGGAGAATGTGAGGCAAAGTAAAACGGTAAAATACTTACTCTACTTTGAGTGCTATCTGTCTGGTAAAGTTACAAAAGCCTTCAGTTTCAAATTTCAAATAAATACTTTTGGGGCTAGTGGATCAAAAGTTGCTTGGGTCCTGGTCTGAAATTTAGTGTCATAGCTTGATTAGTTTAAATTTGAGAACGTTATTAACTACATTATTTTCGTATGAGTAAAAATGAATATCGTTTTTACAGGGTGTAAATACAGCTAATTTTATAGCAATAAACTGTAAAAATGGCTAATTTTACAGTAATAAACTGTAAAATTACTAACTTTACAGTACTAAACTGAAATATTGCTAGTTTTACAGTTTATTACCGTGCACTTGTAAGTTTTGTACTGGAACCTCTGCTACCAGTATTATGCTGTTGTATACTTGTACCGTAATAGTAATCTTTCACGTAATTGAAAATGTTAATTTACGGCAAAAACCTGCACATAACTTTAATCTTTAACCCCTTAATATTTTTAATCGTTTTCAAAACTACTTTCCGATTCTTTTAAGTACCAAATATCCTCATTATTGGAGAAAGCTCAAAATAACAGCAATAAAACTTACGGCGAAGAGATTTAATTCTAAGTATAACTATTTATTAATAAGTAAGAAGGAGACAAGGTAACGTTTTCGGAACAAATTTTGTTTACCTGGAGCTTAAAGGGCCCTTAAATGCACGCGTGCAATTAAGCACTTTATTCATAATCAGAAGAAGAAAAGTTGTTCAGAAAATCTTTTGCGCAATTCCAACTTAAGCAATTAAGATTAATCCTCCCGTTTTATATCATGGGTAATTTTGGGAGCAAATAAAGAAAGTACGTTGACGTTTCGACTTCTCATTAAATTTCTGCGTGTAAAATATTATGCGACAGAGTTTACGGAAAGAGATTTTCTCGAAATAAACACGTAAAAGAAAGGATCTGCCATCAGTTATTATTTCAAGTTCATAGAAAGTTTTTTGAATCTCTTTCCTAATCGGTAAAAAATATTACTAATGCAAATGTTTCTACCCTATGTACTTTCTGAAATCTATGAAATACCGTCTGATTTTCTTAGCTGAAACCTTCCTAGTATTTGTGCTTGCGTTAGATGTTTACCTTACTAAAATAGGGGTGATAGGAAAGATAACAATAAGGGGAAGAATAATAGAAAGCATTTTGAACCGTATCAAACAACGTAGAACGATGCTAATTTGAAATGCAAATAGTTTAGATAAATGTGTCAAAAGGATAACAAGAGCAAATTTTAAATTGGAAACTTTGGAAAGTTCCCACTTACGACCCTTTTGTAAGTGAAATGGTTCGCTATTGCTAGGCGCGGTTTTCATGGACGGACAGTAATGTGGACGCGTACTAGCAAATCGAATGGGTTAGAAATACAAAACTGTACTCCCGAAATGGGGGAGAACATAGCAGTCTGGATAATTAGTTTGCTTTAGTCTTTATTTCTTTGTTTGTATTTTATGCAATGCCACAACGTTTGAACGATTTAAACTAGATGTTTTACTTTCAACTACATTAATATGTTGTTATTGGTATTACTTTTTTTTGTCGTGGTGAAAGGCGTTGACTTTCAACGCCCGGGCCCCGGGTTCAGACTTGCGGTGGCCAGTCAGTGGATTTTCGCGATGCAGAAAATCCTAAGCACTCATGTTGTATAGTTATGCGGCATTTAAACGATCCCTTGGGTATTCGTTTGGCTTTGCATGCCTTCGGAAAAATTTGATTCAAACTGCAGTTTCATATCAAAGAGAGCCCAGTGTCCACATCAAGTGAAAACTGGATGTCAAAATGATTCGTGCCATTGTCATCCGCAGCTTAATGGTGGCACATGAAAGTCTGGATGCAATACCGAGAATCGTACTAGGTCTCCAAAAAAGAAAAAGCTTCTTCTGCAGCCTTATTAGAAAGAAAAAAAAAACTTTTTTGCAAAAGTTATTAAAAAAAAATATGTTTTATTTCTTAATTGACTTATCATTTGCGATATTTTTGAGGAACTTTAAGCAGTCTTCAGTTCCTTTTTTCTTTTATTATTTCTTTATTGACCATTTTTCCTTGTAAGAGAAAGTTGGGACAATAAAAAGAAAAATAGGAACGCATTGAAAATTGTCTATCTACATAACTTATTCTGTATCACACTGGTACAGTTTTTGTTCTGTAAATTCATGAACTTCATAAATTCATAAAGATTTGCAGAAAACCTGGTTCAGTATAACGGTATTTGCATTATTTGAATTACTGAAATTCTGGGTAAAAAGGATCAAATTATAAAAGCATCTATCTGCATTCGCGAGATCATACTTAATGTTCCTTAATAATAAAATCTAAATTGTTGCAGCTGAATGTATAAAATGAATGCGTGATAAAATATTACATCGCTCTTTGAAAACGTTACACAAGTTGCGTATAAGTTGAGCTACACATCTAACCTGGAAATCTTTTTCACGTGTAAGGAGAATAATCTTACAATTTAATGTATAGTATGCCACTTAAAACTTTATACAAAACCGGAACGGATTGCCCAGGGAGAATATACTTGACTTCACTCAAATCTGACTTAATCAATGTTGAAATTGAATGCGCCTAACGCAATGAATTGAATTACTTACCTGAGCAAACTAACAATTTACTGTACTTTCTTGTTAATCAAATTAGTTGAATTTTAGTTTTGGATTATCCATTCTAAAAGCATTTGAGTCTTCTTTCTTTCCCCCTTTTTTTGTACTCTCTTCAATTAGATTCCTTGTCAAAAACGGACTGTTCTATGTAGAGTCTGATTGAACTGATTAGATGAAATTTAATTGCATTCACCTCGTAATTTGAAGCTCTGTCTTGTTAAATTTTCTCATGGCTCAGACATAATAAAACTTTTATGTCTTTTTATCAACTTTTTCTCCTTTTTTAGCACGGAATCATCAATAAGATAATTTCAGCAGCAATTTCTTTTTTTATAGTTGAATGATTCAAATGTCAAAGTTGAATGACTAGTGTAAAATATCTAAAATCTGTACGCTTTATTAGCAGCATTGAGTCTCTAATGATAAAAATGTATTCATTAACTTAGTTTTTTTAATATAAATATAAAATACAAAAAAAAAAAAAAAAAGAGAGAGAGAAAAAAAATGGGTGGATGAGATTTTTAATGTAAAGCTTTAGTTATACTATTTGATCATAGTTACATTTAGGAAAATTTTATTAATAAATGATTATTGTCTTGAAATAATGATCAAAACTTCTATTATCTTGAAACTCGAAAACTTTTTAGTCGTTTCGTGGAAAAAAGACATGTCTTATGGGAGCAATATTTCATCATAAAAGCAATAATTAAACAAGGTAATGAAGGGAAAATGCAAGTAGTGAAACCTACATGCGTGATTTTTTAAGCAAAATATCCTTGCTCATTACCTTTTAAAATTATTACTAGCTGCCAGGGCAGCTAGATTAGCTTCCTGCGGCATGTTGATGCATAACGTCCCCCTTCTCTAACTTTTACGTCATTCTGAAGTTATATTATTTGATATAATTTAATGTTCATTCGATTTCAAGACATACCACGCACGTGGCCCGACGTTGCACGGGCGCTTCGTGCCTTGAAAGTAGTGAGGAAAATTTCAAGAAAGTACTCCCCGCCAAGGCGGCTCGCTAAGAGGCGCCTTCGCGCCTTTTCTTTTCTCCTGTATCAAAAAATCATTTAAATTATTGAGATGCTGCACAGGCACTTCGCGCCTTCAAGATGACGAGGAAAGTTTC
>JAXGGA010022932.1:0-14214 GCA_038373865.1 Uloborus plumipes
ACAATGGTGTAACCAACCTTAGACTCGGAAACCTTGCTGGGATGAGAGGGCTTTATTAGCCTATTATATATAGAATCAATAATCTTGGGCGAGTAACCCCGATCAAAAGCCACAGCTTTTAAATAAGAAAGCTCAGTATTTAAAGAACTGGATGAAGAACAGATATTCATAGCACGAAACACAAAAGCCTTAAATGAGGTTTTGCCTTTTTATCCAAAAACAAGTCATCAAGTTGCAAAGATTTTGAAAAAGTTTGGTTTCGATATTTCTTTCTCTCCTGTGAACAAAATCAAGTTTACAAACTTAAAGCATCCCATTGATTGCCAAAGCAACTGGGGCATTTATAGTATCTCTTGCAAATGCGGACTTAGCTATGTAGGCCAGACTAAGCGGCCTCTTAAGCACCGTCTGAAAGAGCATCAAAATTATGTTAAACATAAAGAACTAGCACGCTCTTCCATTGCTCAGCATTGTTGGACTTCTGGTCACTGCTTTGATTTTTCTTCGGCTCGAATTATTTGTAAATGTTCGTCAGTTTATGACCTCGATTTTTGGGAAGCTTACCATATTTGGAAAAATTCCCATTCTCTGGTGAATGATTTTTCCAGTGTTCCACTTTTCCCTGACATCTGGAAGCAATTTTTATAATTTCGTCTTCTAGTGTTTTCTCCCGCGCTTTTTTTCCCCTACTTTCCTTTGCCGCCTTCCCCCTTTTCTTCGCTCTCCTGGCGTTTCGCTGATCGCTGATTGGTCGGTGTTTTCCCGCTTTGTTGTGAGTTCAAGCGCACTCGCCCATTTGTTATAAATACCGGGGCACACGTGCTTCGCGCTCAGTTCTCTTACAGCTTTCATGTTGTTTGCTGAGCTTCTTGCACTGATGAAGGGGCTCCATTGTAGCCTTGAAATAGCTATTTGCTGTACTTTCTACCTCATTTGTGCTTTATTTACGTTGATTTTTAACTTCAAATCCCACCAGGTACTCAGTATCACGTGGTAGAGGTGCAGGAAATGATTTTGGGAGCCTAAACATAGATCGGAAGTTATTGTTACCGCTCTGACGGCGGAACTTGGGACACGCTTATTTCGCATCGGCTAGAAAATCAGAAATCGATTGAAACAAAAATGAAGTAAAATATGAACAAAGGGTAAAAATAGAATCGTTTTTTGTGCAAGTGCGTTTTTTTTTTAGGGATGTTAGAAAGTGCGCATCACCTGTTTGCATGCTAAGCTTTGCTACTTGGGACACGTTACCGATCTGATTTTTGATGTATAAAAACAATATTTTCTGAAAAAAATTTTTTTTTATGATATTATTAGATAAAATGAAAGCAAAACCTTATCTTCGTTCTGGGGAAAATTATTTTTTTAACCAGTTATTGAAATACTAGTGAAAATTCACTTGGGACTCAAATTGGCACTTTTCTAAATATTAGCTCACATTGCAAAAAATTCATTCCTATACAAGTTAATGATAATCACTAATATTGCAAAAACGGTTAAGCATAAAAGTATAAGCAAACATTTCTTCCAGTTTTCAGTGTTACTGTTAATTTTGGAGCTTGCTGGAAAATTATCATTATTACATTTGTGATTCATTTTAAAAATGTTTAAAAAAAAAACAGACCGTGGGTAAAAGTAAAAATTAGCAAAACAGCTGCTAGATTTTGAAAAAAAAAATTTAGTTTTTTGACCCAAATAACAAAAAGTAAGTTACGTTTTTTTTTTTTTTTTTTTTTTTTTTTTTTTTTTTTTTCATAAGTACCGTAAAATGGGGTGAATCGGAACACTTTTCAGCTTTGATTGCAAAAAAAGCAGTTAAAAGATTTTTTTTTTAATTTGATTTTCTGGGTAAAAACTTCGGTCTTGCTTTACTTTTGATATTCCAAGCAAAGACAAAACATTTTGAGCAGTTATTATTAAAATATATAGGAAATTATGGGTGTTCCGAATCACCCCGCTGATAGGGGTCAATCGGAACAATTGTTAAAATTTTTTTTTTTCAATTTAATCTGTAATAGGTCTCACAAACATGAGTAATATTGATGGGGGAGAATAAGAACAGATAATTACTGTCAAATAAATGTATAATTTCAGTACCAGTAAACGTTTATAATTTGTGAAAATTCAAAATAATTTTGAACTTATGAAAAATGAAAAGTAATTTTAAGAAAAGCTTTTGAATTGAAATGCAAAGATTTAACATGAATGGAAGTCACTCATGTCGTCCACAAATATGTACTTGTCCTTAAAACTAGCAATTGTGACTTGGCTTAAGTTTTTTCATAACATCTCCTGGGATGAACCCTGCCTTTTCTTTAGTTTTTTGAAATTTCTGGGTTTCGGGGATTGTCCTGAAAGATTTTTTCGCTTATTCATTACTGTCTGTGTGCTGGACGTTTACTACATAAAGTCTATGTGACTTTCTCCCTTTTATTTTAAGTAAAAAAAAGTCTCCTGGAGAAAAAATCTTTTGAAATCTGTAACTTTTGTCATTCTAAGATCTAGTTGCTCACGAGAAGGGATAAACAGTAATAAATCCTTGTCCCTGTCTTGATTAGAAGAATTGGGGTTAGAATCATGATTTTTCAAACAATTTCCTTCAAATAAGTTTGAATTGGAACAACAGAACTAAGTGTTCCGATTCACCCCGCAAATTTTTTTCCCATGGCATTTTTCAGAATTCTTCCTTTTTATGACACAATGTATAAAAAATGTAAATTCTAATGTGGTATTCTGTTGTTCAGATACATGCATAATTGAAACATACCAGTCTTAGGTTTAAAATATAAGAAGGTTTGTTCTTGCATATGAAGTTTTGCAGTCTATGAAAATGTGATGTTTTCTAGCATTCAACATGCAGCCCTCCTTAGAAGCCAGTAGCTTTTCCAGATTGACAAAAGTAATTTTTTCCTACTTCCTATGATCTTGTCTTTCTAAAAAAAAATTAATGGCGAAAAATACCCAATAGTATATTTATGAAGAATTTCTTTGTACGGTCGGGAAGTTTTGTTCCGATTGACCCCGCTGTTCCTATACACCCCATTTTACGGTATCTTGTTATTATTATTATTTTTCTTTTTACTTTTTTCCTTTGAAAGTCCTTTTTGTTTCTCATGTGTTCGCAAATTGGTATTACAAGCTTTTCCATTTAAAATTTGATGGCTTTTATTATTATTTATTTATTTTTGGTATTTATAGCCAAACCAGTGAGAAAAAATGAATTTCTCATCATTTTAATAAAAAGTACTTTTTTTAATATACGTTTCCACGAATGTTTAAAAAATTATACTTTTTACTTAAACTGTTCTTGATCTTTTTAATACTTACTTATATTCGAAGTTTTCTAATTTTTCTAATTTTTCCTTAATTTGTTTCTTCATTATTTTACACCTTTTCATATTGAAAAAAAATTAGCACATTTTTGGATTTAAAATGCTACTTAAAAGTAGAGGGCTTTTATTTACTGAAACACTGTCTTAGATTTTGAGATCAGAAACAAGAACATCAACTTCAATCTTAACTTCCTACATTTATAGCAATAAATGAAGTCAAGCCAGTGAAAATAATAATAACTTCGAGTAGAAACGAATCATCGTTGTTGTACATAAAATGAACTTGCTTTGCTCTAGAGCAACGATTAATTCTTTATTTTCTTTTTTCTTTCTTTTTTTTTTTAAGTTACTCTGTTCTGACTTTTTACTTTTCCTGTCGCTTTAAACTATTGTAACTATTTTTTCAGAAAACTACAGTGAACTCTCACTTATACGCCACCACATTTATGCGTCTTTTTCACTTATACGACGATTTTGAATGGTCCCAGCACATTCCATAGCAAAATAATGATAGTATCATTCGTTTATGCGTCGCTCGAAAGATAAATATTTCACTTATGCGCCGAATTTTCCCTAAAATGTAAAAAAAATAATTTATTTTCTTTAAAAAAGTAAGCATTTTCTTGACTTTCCTCTTTAATGTTTCGCCTTTATTGCTGACGGAAGACTTTTTTTCAGCATGAACTAGAGTTAGGAGAGGGACAGTTATCTATTATGCATCATTTTAAAGCGAACAGTTTGACATCAGGTATGATATAATTTTTGGTTTCTCTTTATCATTGTAGTTAAGTTACAGTAATTGCCAAACCGTAGTAATATGTCCTTTTTCTATAGAAACCATGTTGCGTTTTAGTCCTTTAAATAGGCTTGTTCACTTATACATATCTCTCACTTATGGGCCTTTTTCTGTTGGTCCCTTGGGCCGGCGTATAAGTGAGAGGTCACTGTAAATCTTATTATTATAATATTTGTTTTTAACTTAGATGATGTACATGCTTTGAAAAATCCTCCAAAATATATTCAATAAGTAGATACCTGTCCAAAAGTTTCAAAAAGGGTTCCGAATATCGGTAGTGGTTTTACATAAGGGACGTTTTTTTCTTTCCAGTACTGATAATTCCTTGTTGAGTACCTGCAAAGAATGGATACATTTATACTCTCAATTCACTTTTGGGATATTTGTAAAAATCAGGTCCTACTTCAAAGTTAATTTTTTCTCCTTTTTTCCTTTTTTAAATATGTACTTTAATATTTTGCTTCTAATTATATTTTTTGATTTTACTGATAACACATTTATTTATGTATAGTACGTATCAATGATTTGCATTTAATTAATTTATGAAGAGTTTAAAAAACTTTTGCTCGCTATGTGTTACAGTGGTCGAAACTTTTTGGTCGTTTAAATCCACATTTAAACGACCAAAAAGTTAATAATAACAGGTTACGATATTACAGAATATGAGTGAAATAAAACAGTGTGTTATTCTTTCTACAGTTTCAAGGGAAAAAAAAACCTTTTTTATCATTAATTCTGGAATAAAAGAGAGAACACTCTAGTATGACTTTACTTTCAGAGAAAAAAAGGAACCAGACTCGAATTGTTTATTGGCTGTAAAATTTTAAGCCTTAACTAACCCATCTTTTAAATATTATCATGTTTTATGTATAACTAGCTGATGTGCCAGGCGTCGCACGGGTTTAAATGCAACATGCCAAATCCAAGAAAATAAATATATTACTTTCAACTAAGCCCAGTAGAATCATATTTCTCAAAGGTATTTTTGTGACCATGCAGAAGATTAACTGGGTGTAAAGGAGAACGTAAAATCAAACTTTAATGGGTTTTTTATTTTATTCGTGTGGATTTTCCAAAAAATCACTTTCTATTTTTTAACTGTTGCCAAAATCAATTCTATTTTTAGTTAACCCGGTATCGATATTTGGCATAGATGAATGCAAAAATCCTAAGAAAGCAATGAATTTCATTCTTACTCCAGAGAAGCCTTGGTTCAAAACTTTTATTATGATCACTATTAATATTGTTGTTGCAAGGCAACAAATTTTTGCGACAATGGACTGAAAATTTAATCATTTAATGGGGAAACTATATGAAATTTACTGCTTTTTATAATAACTTTTTAAAACTAAGTTTTTTAGAAATAAATTATAGCATATCCTGATTCCTGTTAATGTAGCTATCTACGGTGAAAAAATGGCTAAAATCGGTCCAGTAGTTTGGAAGATTACCCCGAACATACATAAATACAAGTAGTCATTTATGTATATAGATTGTTTGCTTTATTTTTGAAATTGATGTATCAAAGTGAAATATCAGATATTAAAAACCCTGGGGCATTATTTAAAATTTAAAAAAATAGAAATATATTTTCTTCCCTCGGAAAAAGTAATTTTTGCCTTACGTTGTGTTTCTGATGAAAATGATAAAAGTCGTGTTATTAATAAGTTATGTAATAATTCAGGCATACAATGCTTATTTATTTATTTTAAAATTATTTCTATTCTAAAACTATAAAACTGCTTTTATTTTTCGTACAATTAGGCAGGTGCATGCAGGGCAAGGTAAAATATTTCATTTGGCATACTTATTCAATTATTCATGAAACCACTGACGTTTTCATTAATTTATTAATTAACTCAATTATATTTTTTTCATTCTAGAATTCGTTTTTTTATGCATTCTTTTATTGTTTTTCTTAGTATTTATGAAGAAAGAAAAACTTCTCCGTTTTTCAAGGTACAATTTACTACAAAAAAAAATCTGAATACGAGTATGATCACAAAACAGATTGTTCTTTCGTTCATGTGGAAATAGGTGCGTTACTTAAGTTATTTCACTTCGCCCCACAATCCTCCCTTATTTTTTCCCAGAAAATATTGCTATGAAATTAATATTTCTTTCGTAATATACTTGAATGAAGGTTGCGATAATATTATTTATAAAAGTAAATCGAAAACAAAATACTAATCCAAGACCGTTCCCTTAAAAGTACGTTCAGACTATTCATGTTATTAATTCTGAATTAGTATTGACACAGAAAAGCTGACACAAATATTTAAAAGAAAAATATTACACACTTACCAGCAATAAAATAAAATGATTGAAACTCCCAAAATAAGTGTTGTTATGACGTTTTCAAAACCTAACACTTCCATGTTGATTTCTAATGCTGTAGTAAAAGAAGAAGGAGGTTGTAAGAATATGATGCACAGCGTGACCTTATCACAGGAAGAATCGAGACCATCGAGCTGATTGTGTATATTATCTGGGCGATAAAGGGAATGAAGGCCGATTCTTTGATACCGCAGTTTCTATTAATACAGTAATTCGAACGCAGTTTCTTTCGATACATTATTTTTTCTTCTGACGTGAACAGTGAATGGTAGTTTTTTCTAAAGTGGAAAATTGTGATTTTTAATCGTTTTTTTTTAAATTTATTTAGCATTTTTTCCTTTTTTTTCTCTCTATCTTTGTTCTAAGTCAGGGGCGCCCAACTTTTTTCTGCCCAAGGCCACACCTCAGATTACAACCACTGTGGCGGGCGAAAGCAGCTCAAGTAAAACTTCAAAATGTTTCATTCTTTTCTTAATAGCATGGGAAAATAAGAAACAGTGGAAAAAATACAAAGCAATAAGTATTGTTATTATAAGTTGGTGCTAATTATACTAGTTGCATGTTTTTGGAAGTAATATCTTTCTATCTGGCTTCGAACTTGAGACATTGTCATGTCTCGTGCTTTTCGGTTTGAAATAGAGAGAAAAAAAAAACGGGTCAGACGGATAAGTTTTGCGACAGTAGGTTTGGCACTGCTGCTGTTGTAGATAATATGCATTTAAGATTTGTTTTAAGTATATGTATTAATAAAAAGAAAATGTTGTATATACTAACTCTGAGGATAACAACATACTTCAGAATAAAGTAGGAGGACAAGATTTTTTCAGAACTAAACACGCTGTTGTTATTGATACAACATGAGAGATCCAACCCTCTACCAATGTATTAATAGGAGTGTGATAACTAAAGGGGCGGTGCACCAAAACTCTTCTCTAAATTAATGCTATATTATGAGTACACCTTATTTAGCTTTCAATTCTAATTACATTTGTGGATATAACTTGAGTAAATGTACATAATACAAGTTAATTATTTACTGAAGATCTCGGATGCAAATTATATTCTAATTCGGTTTTTTTACGCGGGACACGTAGGGGAGAGTGGTAACGAATAGGCCACTTTTTGGTTTTGAATTTTTGTAATTTTTTCTAACACTTTGTTTTAACTCTAAATTGGTGTTTTAGTTACTTTACTTATCTGGCTATCTAAAAAAATCATAAAAGTTGGATCAGCACCTGTCTATAATAAATTCTAATAGAAAATAGGAATTTTAAAATTTGGCCCATTCAACCCCACCTATGGGGTTGAATGGGCCATCGAAGGTAATGAATGGGCCACTAAATGAATTCAATGAAAACATGTGGATTTAATCTTTTACTTGCTGAATATGACAAAATAAATGTGGCACTTGACATGATGATACAAAATCATACTGATTTAAAATTATATAAACATCAAAACTGATACAATTCAAATAAAACTGATGCATACCAATTGTAGCAGAAAAAATGACTAAATAATGAGATTGTAAGAAATAAATAACATTAAATATATATTTAAAAAAAAATAACAGATAATACACACTATGATTTAACAAAATTTATATATTTCAAAAATAATATTAAAAATCACTTTCAAAAACTTCATCTTCATTTTCAAACTTGTCAAAATTCAATTTTTTTTTTTAAATTTACTAGACATCGGGAATAAGAAATATCTAACTTAAGTTACCAAGAAAGAAAATGAAATTGTACTGTGAGGAAGATAATATGAAGGAGAGGGGGGGGCTTTTTCAAGCCACGCACTGCGACCAGAGGTCTATTGTACTATAGGAATATAATACAGATCTGCAAATTATATTTAGAAGTTACTACAAACCTATTTTGACGACAGTAATCTTAATCTATCTATGACAGTCAGTTGTGTTTCATATTAATGCGAAAATTCAAAGAAAAGGAAGAAAAACAATATTTAGGTGGCCCATTCATTACCATGACATAGTGGCCCATTCAGCCCCACCTATACTTTTGGAATACATTTAGGTTTTTTGAGTACATTGAATTTAAATAACATCAAAATACATCTTAAAATTAGTTTATAGACATGGAAAGACTAACTTATACATACGTATGCAGTGAAATACTTGGTACATTTTAACTAGGAAATGTTTTACTAAAAAGGGAAAAACTTACTTTTCAGTCAGATTCTTGACCATGCCACTCTAGTTTGAAAATGGCTCAGCGCAAACGAATGAAAATTGGATGAGTTTAGTAGAACAAATAGCTACATCTATTGACGGCATAAAAAAAAAATTCATGCAAATAGTTTTTCATATTTTGTTAGTGGCCCATTCATCACCATGCCCCATTCATTACCACTCTCCCCTACACTGTAAAAAGTGAATGTTGTTTTTAATGTATAATATAGCTAATTTTATAGTACTGTACTGTGAAATTGTTAATTTTACAGTAATGAACTGCAAAATTGCTAATTTTACAGTTTTGAACTGAGCCTCTGCTGCTAGTACTATTACACTGTCATTTTATCCGTATACACAGCTAAATTTTACGGCAAAAAACTGTAAAAATTGCTTACTTTAGAGTAAGAAACTAAAATTTCTAGTTTTACAGTTTATTACTGTGCAATTTATTAATGCCTAGCGTCCCTTTTTAGGGACGGTCCAAAAAGAGGTCTGAATTTCCCCAAAGTGAAAATTGCAACCAAATAATAGTGTTCAATAAGTACCTATAATTCAACCGCGACGAGATGGCCGGTGTCAATCAAATGAGAAAACGAGTCCATTCCTTAAAATAGGTAGAATTTCTACCCATTCAAATTCCCCCATCAATTGTGAATCCCATTCCTCAAGTTTTATCTGCGTATCACCCCTTCCTAAAAATGGACAATCCTGAAAAAAGGAGGAGTCATAGGTCATCTCTGCGAAGTTGAATTATAGGTATTATTTCAATTCGTTATTAACATATTGCAGCACATAACCATTGTAAAGTGTGTTCCGTAGCAGTTTTAATATGATCTCTATCAAAAATGACATCGTTCACAATCTCAAGAAAAAAAGCTAAGTTTTCAAAGTTATTCCCAGCTTCCCAGTTTATGTTAATTGCTGGTTTTAATTCTTCTTATAAAATGTCTTTTTAAGTATTATATCGTAGGCAGAAAAAGAATTTCTTGAAAAAAGCATGTACCCCCTGGGGTCTATCATAACTTTTAAAGAACGATTTTTTTTCTTAATAAAAAAAAACTATTTTTATATAATATTTTTTATTATTTCTCCTGTCCATTAAACACTGTTTGTAACCAGTATACAAAATATCTTTGGAAAAAAAGTCAGGCATTAGTGGGTTAAAGGTTTAAATAGGAACCTCGGCTACCAGTATTATACTGTAAAAACAACAGTTCATTTTTTGCAGTGTAGGAGTAAGTCCGATGCCCTGGTTTTACCCCAAAAGATAAGACAAAAGATGGAGGGGGGGGGGTAGAAAAAATAATATTTTTTTAATACTTTTTATTAAACATTTTGGGTGTGAATACCTCTTTGCGAATCTCTTCTCTTGCCACAAATGCCCATGAGCTTTTCAACTCTATAGCCTCTTACAAGAACGTTAATGATTAATATAAGGCTCGCTTTAGATCCAATTAAAAATAGTAGGCATGAAACTGTTGAAAGTTAAAAAAAAGTGGGGCAACCATTTATAAAAATTGGAACGTGATTGGGCAAAACGGTGGTCATATTTAAATTCAATGGTTCGTTTTACATAAGAATTAGCAAAGTTACGTCAGAATGATTTTGAAGGTTTTTTGTTTTGCCATGACTAGAGTTTACAAACATTTTAAGACAGTTTCGTAGGAGATGATACATTCAGTAATGCAATCTGAAGATGTATGTTTATACAAAGATTGAAAAACGCATATATATATACGGGGCATTTACTAATTTGGCTTTTAATTCGGCTCGTTACATGATAAAATTCAATGTTAAATAATTCTCTCTTTTTTCTTTTTAACTTCAAAAATATTCGAACGAAGAGCAAACTTAAATGTTCAAAAACGAGAATTCTAGCATATGAAGTTGAGTAGCATACATAGAAAAGGAAAAAATTATGTATTTAAAACTTGAGCTTATTTATTGATGATATTATTATTGTTTTATTGAATAAACCATTTGTAATGATGTTACTCATAATGTGTTGCAAGAGTTGTTGTGGTTTTTGTTAAATGATCCTTGCGGTGATAAATCTAAGTTAACTGAGCAAAAAACAAATGTTCCTCAAAAATTTAGCTTTTCATTAAAAGTAATGTTTTTCATTTGTACATTTTATCCAAATAAAGTTGTTAAAACAGTAGTTCTCAACCTTTCAAGCTCTGCTCTCTACTTTGAACATTAATTTGAATTCATAACTCTTCCCTTTCCCACAGTACCATATGTAATCAATATGTGTAAAATAATTTGAAATGGAAACTGGAACTTATTAGAGTAGCTGAAGCAGGATATTCAATAAAAATAGAGAAAGCTTCGTATTCCTGCTCATAGCTTTGAACAAAATACTCGCATCACAAGAGCACATAAAATCAAAGACTCAGTGAACTAAATGCAAATTAAAGTGAAGTAATCTATGCTTAAGGTGAAGTTGGGGTAGTAATACGAGTCACTTTCGTAATGTAATGGGAAGGCTATCACTGTTTTGCTTTTAAACATTAGGCTCTAAGTGCGAAAAATCACACCTCTGATCATTTTCAAAGTCCAGATTCGATAGAAATTTTGACTTTATGTGTGTTATTTCTGAAAAGGCCTTTTTTCTGAGATATGTCAATGAAGGGAGCTGTAGTGATCCCATAAAATTGTAAATAAGTTATTAAAATAGAGATATGATAAAAATAGAGCAAATTGATTTTAGTTTCACTTTTTTATTTTAGTTTTTCATACTTTCAGGCCTCTTGAGAGTTCATGCTTTGAACGAATAAACCGACATAAAGCAGCTTTTTTCATCCCTTAAATCAAAAATTACACAACTTCAGCAAAACTTAAAATGCTGACAATTATTTTTTGAGATGCAGTTTTGCACAAATAGTTTTCACATTAAAGGAATACTTTTCAAAAGCATCGTATAATATTAAAATTTGATAAAAAATTATCTATATGGATAGCAAAAGAAACGACATTTACCACTATGCATAAAATAAAGGACAGGAATCTCCATTAAACTATATATATATATATATATAAACTCCCAGGGGACCTGAATATAAAGATCCTTTAGAGCGTGAGTGTCTTCTGTGTTTGGAATGTTAAGTGCTTCAGGAGAGAGAAACAAACAGCATCACTGATAACAAAGGTAATATTAGGATATCTGATTCAAGGAACAGAACTTAGACTGTAATGGAAATAACAACATTCACTAAGGGATCCGAAAACATGTCGAATCCCCAGAGAATTCGGTATGTACTAAGATGTGTTTTCAAGTTTTAATTTCGAATAAAGGGAGGACATCTGTGCTAGAGTGGAACTTTATCAAGCTAACTTTTTGTGCTTTATATGACATCATTTAAATAAATAATTTTCAAATTTTTTCAGAAACAGCTAGATTTTCATCTCAGTATTATAAATGGAGATAGCCTCTATGCTGGGTTGCAAAATAATATAAACATCAAATTTTCCAAGATAACAATGATAAAAATTAAGCTAAAGGCATATTGATGTTAGAAATACAGCAAATATTTTCATAGGTAACATATTATACTTCAAACAGATACTTTTATATTAAAACACAGCAATTTTACTTTTTTAACTCTTTTATCAAAATAAAAAAAACATAAATAAAAATAAATTAAATAAAATAAAGGGAGTCCTAGGTCACTTCATTTATACTCAACTTGGTGGCAACATTTTACAGAAAAGTAAATGGACTTTAATGTTTTTGATAATTCGAATTTCTCATAAATTGTGGGAGGCACTACAATCACTAGCTAATGGTGGCTGAAAGAGGTGGAACAAATAAATTCCGTAACTTATAACTGTCGTATAATCTTAGTGAATGGCACACTTCAAAAAAATACGTATAATACTAGCAGCAGAGGTTGCAGTTTAAAACTGTAAAATGCATAGTAATAAACTATAAAATTAGCAATTTTGCAGTTTATTACTGAAAAGCAGCAATTTTTACATTTTATCACCACAAAATTAGCGTTGCACTGTTGCGTATTCTAGATCTAGAATCGGAAATAGGCAATGTGCCTCCTAAAGCAGCTAGCATTATTTTGGTTGAATAAGTAGCGGTAAGATAAAATCTTTTAATAAAAAATTGAGCATTAGCTAAAAATACTGAAAATATTAAATTTCAAAAAAAGAAAAAGATCGCCTGTTTCATAGATTTATTCGTCAATAATACTCCAGTTATAAATGTAATTCAGACATCTCGTTTAATTCAAGAAATCTTTGGAAAAAAATTGTAAAGATTCATGCGTCTTAAATATAATTTATTTTTTACGAAAACAAGGCACACAAGGTGCGTATTAATTGAGAAAAATAGTAAATAAATAATATTAATTTGAGCAAATAAATATATAAGCAAAATAAAATTAACAAAAAAATGGGATCTAGAATACGCATACACAATATTCAATAATGGTAGAGCAATAAGTATACATAACTAAATGGCAGCCATTACGTATACTAGAGCAATTATTCAATAATGGTAGAGCAATAAGTATACGTAACTAAATGGTAGCCAATTACGTATACTAGAGCAATTATTCAATAATGGTAGAGCAATAAGTATATGTAACTAAACGGTAGCCATTACGTATACTACAGCAAATATTCAATAATGGTAGAGCAATACTACAGTACTACGCAAGTGCTGCGATCAATTTTATTTATGTTAAAAATAAAAATAATGATAAAATAATGATAAAAAGAGTTAATCATCAAACAAAAAAAAGTTAACTCTAAACTATTTTAATTCTTAATTTCTCATTTCCCTTCGCATAAATAAGGAATCTGTATGGGTAATGTTGTTTCGAGTTTTAAGCATGTTTTTTTTTTCTAATAGTGAAGGCTATCAATTTACTTCAAACTAAGAATTAATTTAGGAAACATATTTTAGCTTTGCAACTAATATTGTACTTATATCCCAAACTTATAACTGAAAATATGGGCTTTATAAAAATAGTCTTTCTTACACGTGCGTTTAAATTGCTACTCTAAATCCTTTTACGTGAAAATAAGATAACGCATAGAAAATGTGAAGAAAAAGTTTTAAGATGACCTTCATTTTTCATGCAGTCCCAAATGATAAAATACCATCGGCAGAATTGGACTCTATCATTGCAATGAAAACGTCACTCCCCACATCCTATTTACTGTGCTTCTTGTTTCGCTAAGTTCGTCAAATTCGAACCAACATGGAAGCGTCATGTTTTGGGAATGCCGCAACTTCAATCCTTGCGGGGATAGTTCTTATTTTGTTTTATTGCTGGTAAATATGTATTATTTTCATTCTTAAGTACTAGCATTGGGTTGACTTTTTTTTCAATTTTAAATTATGAAAATATGTCTTTATGTCAGCTCTTTTTTGTTGCAAAAAGTACTTATAATTTAAGAATTTAGTTAATAATTTTTGCTCAAAACGGAAAAGATCGTGAAGACAAAAGGGATGAACTGCTATGGCACGGAGGTAAAGGGCAATAACTGTGAAATTAATAATTTTTATTTTCATTTTTTTGTTTTTTCTT
>JAXGGA010022933.1:0-14214 GCA_038373865.1 Uloborus plumipes
AAAAAAAAGATTTATCTCTTTTTTTTTTGTTTGTTTGAACCTTCTATACTGAGCCATCGAAGCATAAACAGCGTTTGAAAACGTTACTCGTTCAAAATCGTGCGCCGCTGTACTTAAGTTACTCATTTTCGGAATCTTCATTTAATGTAGGCTCTTGGTACAAATTTTTTAAATTAGCGAAATTTGCAATAGTCGTTTTTAGAACCTCCTCCTCCCATTTTTGAGCAATACATATTATTCTCTCACTAGTTTTCGCCACAGAAAAATTGTTAAAAACAGAGGAGTTATTTTCTGCCATAATAAAATTGCATTCCAAAAATCTGTATCCGAAATGTTTTCAACAAAAGCTCGCCGATTTTTTAAATCGTGAAATGTTATATCCGAAGTTTCGTTTGTAATTGATAAGTTGAAGTGATATCGTGAAAAAAAAAAAAAAACGGCTGAAAAGAAGCGAAGAGAAAAGGTTTGTTTCTATTCCTTCTCAGTGGATAAAACCGGCCAATTTCAGATCAGCCTATTATACAGACTCCAAACAACATAATTCTATCCTGCTAGATAGATATAAGCTAGCATCAGTGTATCCAACCGAAATCTACCAAAGCAAAGTAAACATTTTGTATGGTTTGTCTTATAACGTGGGAGCGTAGTTTGCGCTGCTCGGGGTGTCTGTCAAATTTTCATTTTTTGGTCTGTTTGGACATGACCAAAAAAAAAATTTTTTTTTTAATTGGTCAAAATGCCGCCCCTCTGGCATAACTAAATTCTGTCCTGCCAGATAGATTTAAGAGGGATAGATTACTAATATACATCAGTGTATCCAACCGAAATCTACCAAAGCAAAGTTGCATAGATTGTATGGTTTGTCGTGTAGTGTGGGGGCGCAATTTGTGATGCTCGGGGTGTCTATCAAATTTTCATTTTTTAGTCTGTTTGGACTAGACCAAAAAAAAAAAAAATTCATCGGTCAAATGCCGCCCCCCTTGCTGCTGCGCATGTGGCAAGTGCCACTCCTGCCAATCCCTAGCTACGCTACTGGCTAAGAGTATCATCCAATTATCATTTTAAAAACATAATTTTTGACGATCTCGGATGATATTAGAGAGAATTCGGTTGGGACCTTTGTCCAAAATATTTCCAAAATTGAAGTAATATTGTAGATCATATTTAATAACATTAGGATTTCGGAAATTATTAGTACTTGGCTCGAAAAAAAGGAGTTTTAAACAAGTTTGAATGTTATTAGAAGCAAAGGAAGATCTAGTTTCTGGTTTAGGGGGGAGCGGGAAATTAGGGGGTTTGGAGGATTCACAAGTGGGAAATTTTTGAAGCTGTAGTTTTGAGAATGTAGTGTTAGAGTTTTCGGGGATCTTAGATCGACTAAAGGTACGATGGGCTTTGATACAATTTTTAAAAATTGAAATCTTATGAAACTGATTATAGTTCATCATGTTTATAGTGATCGAAATGATGTGGCTCAGAGATTGCCCCCAATCGATTTTTAAGAAAAATAAATACATATCTCCCCCCCTCCCCCCTGCAATTCTTTATAATTGAAGTTTCAAAAAGGCAATAGTAGACAATTTTTGATATCTGGTGTGGGGGGGGGGGTCTGGGGGTGTCGAAAACATTTGCACGATTCTTAAACTATAGTGTGAGACCATATTTGGTAACATTAATGGGCACTGCACTTTGTTCAAAATTGAAGCTCTGCAAATGCCATTTTAAACGGTTTTCGATCTTTTTGGGTGTTTGGAGGATCTTCCCTCCTGAAAAGTTTGAGAAACTGAAGGGTACGAGAACAAATTTGAGATGCTTCGTAATGATTATGGGAGGTGACAGGGTTTCGGAGGAGTAACAATTTGAACACTTTCTTATTTTCCGAACCAGAAAAAAAGGGATGAGGGAAGGATGACTAGGCAGAACGGGGGCCTTTTGAAGGCACACGATTATTTGACCCTGTGGCAAAATTTTTTTCTGCTTTCTGCGATAAATTTTCTAGAATCAATTTATTTCTGCAGAACTAGAATATTTCTTAAATAATAAATATATGCGCAACCGTCTTACAGTAATACAAGCTGTTAATATTTATTAATTAGTTAACGTGAATACTACAGCTTCATAGTTTTTAAAGCTAACTCACAGTTTGAACTACAATTATTTTCATTGATTTTTCCCTGCCCAACTAAAGATATTCACTGATTTCTCACCCTCTTATGAGCATATTTGTACTGTATTTCAATTGAAGTTCATAAGCTTTTAAAATATTGATCGTTCGATATTTTTCATCATGTTGAAATTTTGAGTAGCAATCCGAAAGTTCGTGGTTGGCAGATTTAGGGTCCTAAACTGTATCCCATTTTATATTACTTTAAAATATTTAATTTACTTCAATTGCATTCCAATTTTCTCTAACATTGATTCAGTAAATCTTTTTGACTGTTCTACAGAATGCTTTTACTGCTTGCTGTTTTATTTATTTTTTTTTTCCTATCCTTTATTTCCTCCCAACCACAAAAATCTTTCTGCACAATGTCTTTCCGATTCTGCAACAATGTCGGCGTGTCTGCATTTTTCTGCCACGGGGTTATTTGACCAATAATCTGCAGCTGTTAAAAATTTGGATGCTGAGATTTATTTTCGAAAGAAATTAAGATTTCTTCCCCAACATTTTTTTTTCTTTTTAAAATCAAGTTATTCCAAGACATGTTCTTCTTTTCTCTCTCTTGTCCTGCTTTCCTAGCAAAAATCTGTTTTACATTAACAAATTACGTGATTATGAGTAATACTTATTTTGCAACTGCTATTGAGTTTCAAAATGATTTTGTTTTGAATCTCTCTGTTAATGAAGAATGTTTTGTTAAATATTCTTCACAAACAAAAGTTTAAATTTTCTTATAATGTTAACTGTATGTGTTTCTTATAATCACTCGGTACCCACTCCATACTCAGCCGATTTTTTATCAGGTACTCAGCCAATACCGAGTTGTTGTAAAAATTGAATATTGTTCAAGAAAGCAAAATTTTTAAGAAACTTATAATTTCTTTTTTATGTATGAGTCAAATTTTTGGAAAATTTACAATTGATTTGTTCGTAAAATACAGTGGGTTCTATGCATGAGTCAAAAAAAAAAAAAAAAATCAATGCAAAGTAAAAGCCTATGTCCTTTGCTATGTCCCATTGCCTATGTTCTTTCTATATTGCAAATTCCTGAATGTGCATTTGTATGTAACTATCTTTTCCATATCACATATTAGTGTGTTAAATTCACCTTTGGTCAGGAACAGTTCAATGTGATCCCGAAGATAAATATTCGTCTTTAAATCATATTCCAATTTATTTTGAATCATTTGAAAACTTAAAATATGAATTCGAGCCGGAGGCAAATATCCACTTCTCGGTTAATCCTATTCCAGGATGGCGAGTGCCTATAAGCACGAAACTTCAGTCCTTGGATTGGATAACCGAGTTGGTGGTACATTGCATGTTTCTGTCTTAGCTTAGGGGCGGTGATTTACTGCTTTATACCATTGGTGGTTTTTCAACACGCTGATCAATTTGAGGTGGAAAAACAACGGGTGAAGCTTAGGGTGGTTCACAAGCCTATGAAAAAAAAAAGAGTTTTGTCCTAGAGGTCACGGCGGTGGCTCATTTTTTTACCTTTATCCACCCTATTATACTGCCAAAATTTCAACCTCCTACTTAACCCTTCACTGCACGATTTTTTATATTTTCATGAAAAAAATCATTTGTTAGTATTTAAATAGCCCTGAGTTCAGGAAAAATGAAGAAAAAAATTAATCTTAAAAATGTGCACTAAAAATGATGTTTTAATTGTTTACTCTATATATGGCACAAAGCACAGCATATGCTTTGTATACCGATAAGTGTAATAATCTACAATGTGTTTTGTGCCATAAGTGGTATAAACAAACTTTCCACTAAGTATATTTAAACATTTTTAGAACAAAGGAAATAATGACTAAGCACACTTCTAACGGAAATGCAGACACTCTTTCTTTCAAAAGTAAGAACTGTAATACCTAGACTAGTGCAACTAACTAGTGCATAAAAATCACACTAAACTGTTATAACAATGTTCCAGAAGGGGCACAAAGCTCAGTTTGACTGCATTTAAAAATCATAGGAATATAGGAATATATACTTGGTTTGTGCCAGATCTGGCACACCGTGCAGTGAAGGGTTAAATAAAAAGACGGTGCTCAAAGCTCACATAGTTCTCCAGTTTTTATCAATTTCAAGCGTTTTTCGGTTGAGCGGCAAAAAAAAAAATCCGGGTGTTTTCTTATCATTCTTGCTGATTCTTATGTTCAATGATCCCCTGAATCCTGATATGGCCACCCTTTCCCCCCATTGCCTCCCACTTTTCGAAAATAGCGCCCCTCTCCCCTCCTATTTTCATCAGATTTCGACATTTTCATAGATATTATTTGGAAGGGAAGGAAGCATTATATTTACCATTAACATTCTTCTATAGGGCTAGAGAGGTGAAAAGTTCAAAATCATGAACACTTTTCGCAAGTTAGGAGACTCATTGGTGTATCCCCCCCCCCCTTCGTAAAATATTTAACATTTCATCAACAACTCATTTTTTCCAGCTTCAAAATTTTACACTTATTTTCTGGTGCAACACAATAACATTGGACTGCTTCTATGACTCCCACGTTCAAAAAATTTTTCAAGCTGTAAAATTTTTTCTAAAATCTTGGAAACATCGCAAGTTACATATGAGTCGTACCGCAGATTTAACTCAGTAAAGAACCTTTCAGTATTATTTATATTCATTCCAGTTATGTTCGAGTGATTACCTTGAAGGGGAGAACGGAGATCATGTTTGGATTTAGTGGGGCATTTTACATAAGAAACAGAAAGAAAAGTGTCAGATACATTTGTTTATTTTGTGTCGAACAGTGTTGTTATACTGAAATTTGCTAGAAGTTTTTAATTAAAGCCAAAATATTTAAACTTCTTGCTATGCAATTCAACATTCTATGTATATTTATCTATAGATTTTTTTTGAGAGAGAGAGAGAGGGAGACTTTTAGTATTGAGTATTTTATTGTCTCAGCAAGGATAAGTACTCAATTTTCTTCAACAGCAGGTAAAAAAACTGCTTATTGTCCTCGTTATTGAAAAAAAATCTGTTAAATTCTTGAATTATTTGAACATTTTCCTCAGCAACATTATTCACCATTATTTATTTATTTCAAATTTTTTCTTTTAATTCTGTGATTGATATTATATTTGCATTCGTTGGGGCGAGGACGAAGAATGTTAGAAAATAATCCCTAATATTCATGTTTGAAAAAAATCCAATTGTTCTGTACTGCACTTGCTATATTTCACATCTTTATTTTTATAATAACTTGCTTTTCTTTCAACTAGAATTTGATACAAAAAACTACGTCAAACTAATTAATTCACCAGAAAGGTGTCATAAGTACTTTAATAAAACTGTCCTAGTTGTTATTTCAATTTCCAGGTCGTTCATATCTTATTTAAGGTTTTTTTCCAAGTTTAGATATTCCCAGAAGTTTTAATAGCAAATGGCGCATCTATTAAGGTTCAATCTATTTGTTTTACTATACAATAAGGTGCTAAAACTGTAGGAAGCGTTGTACCTAGGTTTTTCTCTCATGATTAGATTATATGAAAAATCTCTTATATAGGAACATACATATTTTGAGGCATATAAGAGACTGGATTTTCTCATATAGGCTGCCTAATTGACTAATAATAGCTCAATTATCTCTTTATAATCAGCCAGAGTGATCATATTTTTTATCTATAAAGTTATAAAAAGCTTATAGTTGAAGTTTCAAACTTGTTCAAGTATTTTTTAAGTTCTATGTGCAACACTTTTTTTTTTTTGCTTGTTTGTTTGTTTGTTTAATTCTTTGCCAAACATTTTTTCACTTTAAAGTTATTAAAAAGAATAGAACTTGTGAGGAATATGATGGCCAAAGTAAGCATGAAGTAAATATCTTTGCCTAAATTTCAGATTAGTTCTATGCCAGACTAGCTACAATAGTTTATTTTGTGCAATTAGTTTTTATAATTTAATTCATTCTTCTTATGATACTGTTAGCACTATAAGTTTAAAACTTTAATTCTTGCAATTTTTTCCTCTCTGCATCCCACTACTTCAAAAACATAATAAAAGTTTTGCACAGCTCTTCCACAACTCTATTTTGGAAAGCGCAAGTTTTGAAAATCATAGCACAAGATGTAGACAAGTAGTACTGCAATCTACATTGTATGCTGCGATCTACTAAATAATCAATTGTATCAAAGGTATTGCTATATGTATTCAAACGATTAAGAAACTTTCCAATTGTTTGAACTAATATTTATGAGTTGGAAAATGATAGTAATTGAAAAAAAAATCTCTTCCAAGAAAATGGTCTCTTTAGTTAGAAAAACTCAAAAATTGTAAAAATTACGAAAAAGCGTAAAAATTAAGGGTGTTTGAGCACCATCTTTCATTAAGAGTAGGGAGCTGAAATTTTAGGGAAGTGATCTCATACATAAATGTAAAAAAAGTAGGGTGCGCCTTGGTCCGTAGCAAAAAAAAAATTTTTTGAACCACCCTAGTGAAGCTGTTCCTAAACTTCATGATTTTATAAATAACCTCAGATAATACAGATGCAAATCGATTTGTGTATTTCTTACTTCTTTTAATTGCAAACAGTTTGACACTTTGTACAAAGTTCATTTTTCATCCCAGTTTTCTTTCTGTAACATTTCTTGAATTTTTATTCATGATAATACAATACAATACAATACAAGTGTGACGACCTGCAACAGACTCTGGGCCCAACAGGGCTGGTCCTAGTCAAATTAAAGACCCCAATGAAGATCAATGGCCCTCTTAAAACTATCTGCTCCCTTGCTCCTTACCGCTTCTTCCGGTAAACTATTCCAAGTTCCCACTACTCTGCTAAAATAGTATTTTTTCCGAATTTCCAGGTTAGCCAGAGATTTAAACAGCTTATAACAATGACCCCTTGTCCTGCTTTTCTTTAAAAAATTTAACCCTATAAGATCTTTCATTTTGATAAATTTAAACAACTGAATCATGTCCCCTCTGGTTCTCCTTTGCTCAAGACTATACATGTTAAGCATTTTAAGTCTGGAATCATAGTCTAAACTAGAAAATCCATTCACTAACCTTGTAGCCCTCCTTTGTACCCTTTCCAATAAATTAATATCTTTCTTAAGATAAGGAGACCATAACTGAACATCATACTCTAAATGAGGTCTGATCAAACCAGGGCCGGACTGGCCCGCCGGGCAAGCGTCCGCCGGGCCGGTGCGCCCCCAGTAGAAAAAATTAACCTTTTTTTCTTTTTTTTTTCTCTTTAGGCATCACTTTTTTTATGCAGAAAAAAAAACCTTTTCAAAAAAAATTTTCCCTTGTTCCTGTGTCTGCAGTTCTTTTTCTTTTTCTTATCAGTCTCCATTCCTGATGCTACGAATTTCTTCAGTACTCCAGTAAGGCTGGGGACCCTGAGATTATCTTGCCGACGTGAGATTCTTTTCAAGGCGCGTTTTCGTCCCCTTCATTGTCCCCACTGTCGCTACTGCTTACACTAAAAGGTCATTTGAGGGTCAAAATCTCTTGTCCGCAATCAGTCTCGACGAATATCCAGCCCCAGTGTTGCCTGAGGCATAAATCTCGAACATTACTTCCGGGAATTTTTGCTGTGATGATTTGGGGAGAGGAGGGCGGTAGATAAAGAAGATTAAACCACTGCTTCCGGTTGTTGTTTCAGAGTATATAATCGGTTATTGATTTCATTACCGTTTTTTGCAGTGATTTTAATTAAAGCCCCCACCCTACCCGTTTTTAAGGATTTTTAAAAACACTGCTGTATGCCAAGCTAAGAGTTTCAAGCATTTTTGCGAATCGAATTTTGAAAAGACTTAAAAAGAGATTTTGACACATGGGGAAAAAAACTAAGCTAGTTCGTTTAGTCTAAAGCCAGGAACAAACGCCACAGACCAGTAATATAGCAAATTTTTCAGCGCCCTGTTGTGTGTTTATTACGCCCTTCTGACTGTTAACAGCGCCCTTCATCCTTATTGTTGCTCTTGTTAGCATACTTCTTATGAAATTCATGTTATTATGACAAATATGTTTTTTTTTCTTCTTCTGAAAAACGCGCTCCTCTTTTTTTCCCTCCAGGTCAATAAGAAGATTTTTTTTTAATTACTGCTGTGTGCTAACAATTTCATGTAGGATCCGTTTTTGCGACAGTGAATTTTGAAAAAACTTCAAAAGATATTTTGAAACAGACAAAAAACTAAGAATTCGTTCTGTCTAAAGTCAGGGACAAACACCTCGTACGAGTAATAGTTAATATTTTGTAGCTCCCCGTTGTGTCTTTATGGCGCCCTTCTGACTGCTTACAGCGCCCTGCAGCCTAATTGTAGCTCTTGTTAGAATACTTCTCGTGAAATTCATGTTATCGTGACAAATATGTCTTTTTTTCTGGAAAACGAACTCCTTTTTTCCCTACAGGTCAATAAGAAGATTTTTTTTAAATTACTGCTGTATGCTAACAACTTCATGTAGCGTCCGTTTGTGCGACAGTGAATTTTGAAAGAGCTTCAAAAGATCTTTTGAAACACAGGCAAAAAACTAAGAATTCGTTCTGTCTAAAGTCAGGGACAAACACCTCGTACGAGTAATAGTAATATTTTGTAGCGCCCCGTTGTGTCTTTATGGCGCCCTTCTGACTGCTTACAGCGCCCTGGAGCCTAATTGTAGCTCTTGTTAGAATACTTCTCGTGAAATTCATGTTATCATGACAAATATGTCTTTTTTTTTCTGGAAAACGAACTCCTTTTTTCCCCTCCAGGTTAATAAGAAGATTTTTTTAAATTGCTGCTGTATGATGCTAACAATTTCATGTACGGTCCGTTTTTGCAACAGCGAATTTTGAAAAAACTTCAAAAGATCTTTTGAAACACAGACAAAAAACTAAGAATTCGTTCTGTCTAAAGTCAGGGACAAACACCTCGTACAAGTAATAGTTAATATTTTGTAGCGCCCCTTGAGCGTTTATTGCGCCCTTCTAACTGTTAACAGCGCCCTGCAGCCTTATTGTTGCTCTTGTTAGAATACTGCTTCTCATGAAATTCATGTTATTGCGACAAATATGTTTTTTTTTTCCTCTGAAAAACGCCCTCCTCTTTTTTTCCCCAGGTCCATAAGGAGATTTTTTTTAATTGCTGCTGTTTGCTAACAATTTCATTTAGGGTCCGTTTTTGCGACAGTGAATTTAAAAAAAACTTAAAAAGATATTTTGAAACATAGACAAAAAACTAAGACTCTTTTCTAACTACTCTTTTTTTTTTTTTTGGAAAAAGTTCTTCCCATATTGGATTTCAAGTTCGATCACTAATGTCAAAGGAAGTATTCTTAACCATAAGATCACATGAAATTGTTAGTTTTCTATCCAAAAATAGCTTTGTGAAATATACCTATATTTCAGCAATTTTTCAGATACAGTATTTTTTCTCCGTTCTCTCTTCTCTCTTGCTCTTATTTCTAGTCTTTTGGAGGGTCTTTGTTTGCCTCTTTTTTTCTCACATTTTTCCGTCTAATTACTTCATATAAGACTTCAAAATGCCGAATTTTGTATCTATTTTTCAAAATTTCTCCCGGGGGACAATCCCCCGGGCCCCCTGAAATTGGGACTAGTCTACTTTACATCCCATTTAAAAAGAGGTCATTGCAACATTCTTATATCCATCCCGCTATTAGATCGATCCAAAAGAAAAGAAAACTGCGGGATTATTAAACAAGAAGTTCTGTCAAGAACTAAACGAGCCTACTTTCCCGTACATCGACATCGGCATTGTAGCATCTGATCAATATTCTCTTGATTATCTGAAACTAAAAATTATGTCAAACATATCTTTATAGCGCTTAAAGCTGATTTCTGAAAACAAAATATACCCCTCTCATCAGATAAAATAGACACGTAAAAAGTAAATAAACGAGTCAATAAAGTTTTGTCGCACCTTTTAAAGAATGTAACTGTTATAGTTCTTCCGTATAAAAATTCCTCAATCGTTTTCAAAAGAAAAAAAATAAATAAATAAAATAAAAGTACAAAGAACTTCAAAACACATTTTATCAAAAAAACTCGTTCGTTAATAAAATGTCTTGAATTTCATTTTTAATCCGTTGCCAGTTAAATATAAATAAGGAATAAAATGCTCTCGTGAATGAAAAATTTTTTTTAACAAAAGAAAACCGTCTGATAAAAAAAAGTAATAATAATAAATTAAACAAAACAAATAAATAAATAAACAAAAAATCGTCTGCCCAGTCAGTCATTTTTTCTGAGCCTGCATTTCCGCCATGTTTGCGGAGTCGGAGTCGGAATCAGAGTCCTCACAGAAGATTATTCAGAAAACTACTTTACAATACATTATTTATCAAAACCATTTTCTTACAAAGTTAGTTTGAAGGAAATCCGCCTTGAAGTTCAGAATCAACATTCAATTTAAATTTCTCTGTAGGCGCTCATGTTAAAATTTTTTCTGAACGGTTCATCATTGAATGAAAAATGGTTCAAATTGAAAAGTGAAATATAGGAATGAGCCTCTCCGAGATTTTTCGAACAAAAAAAAGTTTATTCAATTCGGACGGTTCACTTAAAAGTTATTAGGTGAGGAAAGGTTGTTTGAACGGTTCAATGTTGAACGAAAAAAAATGTTCAAATTGAAAATTTAAATACGGTAATGAAGCATCCTTGCCGAGATCTTTTGAACAAAAAAAAAGTTTGTTTAAATCGGAATGTTCATTCAAGAGTTATCAGGTGTGAGAGCTTGTTTGAACGGTTCAATGTTGAACGAAAAATTGTTCAAATCAGAAATTTAAAAACGGGGATAAAGTATCCTTGCCAAGATCTTTCGAACAAAAAAAATTTTTTTAAATCGGACGGTTCACTCAAAAGTTATTAGGGATGAGAGCTTGTTTGAACGGTTCAATGTTGAACGAAAAATTGTTCAAATCGGAAATTTAAAAACGGGAATGAAGTATTCTTGATAAGATCTTTCGAACAATAAAAAGTTTATTCAATTCGGACGGTTCACTTAAAAGTTATTAGGTGGGGAAAGGTTGCTTGAAATGTTCAATTTTGAACGAAAAATTGTTCAAATCGGAAATGTAAATACGGGAATGAAGTATCCTTGATAAGATCTTTCGAACAAAAAAAAGTTTGTTCAAATCGGACTGTTCATTAAAAAGTTAGTATCGCGAGTCAGGTTGTTTGAACGGTTCAAAGTTGAACCAAAAATTGTTCAAATCGAAAAATTAAATATGGGAATGAGCTGTACTCGCCGAGATCTTTCCAACAAAAAAAATTTTGTTCAAATCGGAATGTTCATTCAAAAGTTATTAGGGGGGGACAGACAGTCCGACCGACCGACCGACCGACACACAAATTCCCCATCTCAATACCCTACTTTCAAATTTTTAATTTTTCGATATTTATTTCATTTTTTTGTTTCTTTTTGACTTTTTTTTATTTGGCGATATTTTTTTTACTTGGCGATATTTTTTGGACTTGGCGACATTTTTTAGATGCATTAAGCCAATTTTAATGCTTTTTTCGTCTCTTTTATTTTTAACGGGAAAGTAGGCTAAAAACGAGAAAAACACGGGGGCTGTTATCACTTATCTGCGAAAAAGACACACAAAAGTTTTTTTAAATGTTGAATGAATTGTATCTACAATTTATCGGAAAAATAAGAGCGAATTTTTCTCTTTCGAAAAATATTTGGGGGGGGGGGGGGCAAAGGCTCCGCCTGCACTCCTAAAATTCAAGGCGTGTATATGTTATGCTGCGACCAGCTACCGAATCTTTGATTGCAGCTTCGGCCCTAAAAGTTGAAAACTCCGTTAAAAAAAAAGAATCGCAAATCTTTTCTTTCTTGTCTTTGATTACGGAAACTTTCAGTTAAACATATAAAATTTCAGTTTATCCTTTGATAAAATTTGCGCTATTTATATGAAAATAATAGTAGGAAGTTTAAGTAAAGGTTTGAGGGAGGGGGACCCACAAAAAGTTGCATAGGGTGAATAGTGTTGAAAATTTTTTAGTATTTCCATCCTATACATTGATGCAATTTCATTGTTTATTTTTTATTTTGAATGTTAGAAAACATTAAATAAAAATGTTAATAATTTGTAAATAGCCAACTGCCACGTCATATTAGGGTTTGAATTTCCATAATTCTCAGTTTATGTCATACTATGAAATTTATTTGTACTGCAATTTTTTTTGTTCTCAATGCTTTGAAGTATGACGTAACTAAAGCTGGGGTATTCTTTAAATATGCATAAAATTCCATGAGTTAATAAATGTATTTATATTGCTATGAAAATCACGTTAAGTCTTGAATTAAAAAAAAAAAACATCTTTTGTGAAGGACACCTTCCCTAACTATTCACCTTACAAAAAGAACAATGTAAGATAAAATTTCGAACATCTTCTTGAATGACAACATATTCCTCCCCCACCCCACATTGTATGCATCTACAATGGGCTCATGAATATATCGTACGCCCCTCTGAAGTTCCAAGGTCTGCGCCCTTTTAAGGAGTCCAGTCCGGCCCTGGATCAAACTTCTATATTAAAGCAGAAGAATCTCCTTAGATTTGTTTGAAATTGATCTATTTATAAACCCAAGCATCCTATTGGCTTTGTTACTAGCTATGCTGCACTGTTGGCTAAACTTGAAGCCCTGATTTATTAAGACACCTAGATCCATAATATTGTCTGCCTTACTAATGACCAAACCCAGTAAATAATAGCTAGTATGCTTATTTCCATAACCTAAATGCAGCACTTGACATTTCCCAACATTTACTGCCATGCCCCACTTGTCTGCCCACTTAGTAATATGATCCAAATCCTGTTGCAGCTGATTTACTTGTTCATCATTTTCTACAACCCTCATAACTTTGATGTCATCAGCAGAACAATTCATGTTTCCAGAAACATTTTCATGAATATCATTCATAAAAATAATAAACAAAAACAGACCTAAAACTGATCCTTGGGGAACCCCACTTAACTCCATTTAGAATGGTTACCCTTTACAACTACTCTTTGTTTCCTTCCTGTCAGCCAATTCCTAACCCAAACTAAAATTTTACCTCCAATTCCTATATCAGCTAATTTACTGAGTAGTGCAACATGCGGTACCTTGTTGAAAGCTATTTGAAAATCAATGTATACAACATCTACGCATTTTTTGCTATCTAAAGCCAAGGTAACCTTGTCACAGAAATGTAATAAATTAGTAGCACACGATTTACCTTTTCTGAAACCATACTGCAAACTACTCAACAGCCCATTATTTTCTAAGAAATTCATAATCTTAATTTTGATCAATGTTTCAAAAATTTTACATACCACTGAAGTCAGACTCACTGGCCTATAATTCCCTGCATTACCTCTAGACCCTTTCTTGAAGAGTGGTGTAATGTTAGCTAGTTTCCAGTCCTCTGGCACTATCCCCGAGTTATACGAAGCATTGAATATATTAACTATAGCGTCAACTAATTCCTCTGCACATTCTACTAGAATTTTTGGATAAATATTATCTGGTCCCGGAGCTTTTGTGGTTATAATTTTTTTCAAATTAAGTAAAATGTCCTCCCTAGAAAATACAAAATCCTGAAGCTGTATAGTAGCTTGTGTCTTACTTGTGTCAACTGTTAAGATACAGTTATTGTTAAAAACACTGGGAAAAAAGTCATTTAGAACATTAGCAATATCCCGATCATTCTGAATTAAATTTCCATGCTCATCAACCAGTGGCCCAATTTGACTATTTCTTTAACTATCATACTAGTCTTATAGTGGCACTGCACTTACATACTAAGGTGGTGGATCAGAAACGAAAAAATCCAGGGGAAAAAAAAGCTCCACAATCCTGCCCTTGCACCATATGTTATGGAATAATGGGAATATAAAATTAAGAAAATCATCAACTTTATCCTTAAAAAGTTAGTTTTTTCTATGAAATATGACTAAAACAATCTTTGAATTTTTCAAACATTTCAATTCTCTAAAACAAAATTTACTCCCTAAAAAAATTTCAAGAAGTTTCATGCCTGGAAAAGAAAAATAAGAAATGAATAAATAACTACAGTTGAGTCCCTATAG
>JAXGGA010022934.1:0-14214 GCA_038373865.1 Uloborus plumipes
AGTCTGACTACCACAATTTAAGCCCCTTACTTGACACTTTTCACTTCCCTTTCTCCATTATTTTCTAAGATTACAGAAAATCTAATCAGACATTTTGTTAACTGAAGAGGAAAGGCTAGGTACCAAGGACGCCTAACTTTTACTTCTTAATTGCGCTTATTTGTTTAATGTTCGGTCTTTGGTGAATATCAGGAAAAGATATAATTTAAGTTCCTGATAAATTTTCCAAACACTTTCAATCTCCTCCCCCCCCCTCCTTAAAAAACTGCTACACTAAACTATGACATACTATGACTAGCATGACTACGCTACACCAAACTACACAAAGTGCAGTACACTTAAAGTGCTACACTATCATTTTTTGCTACACTAAAACTGCTTACTACACTAACTTATCATCATTATAATGGCACGGAGTCAAAAATGCTCTTTTCGTATGTTGAAGAGAAAAATGTGCTGAATTTTTTAAAAATCCTTTCAAAAGAAAACTAATTTGCTACCCCCCCCCCCCCCCCCCCACACACACACTATTTGAAATATTTCTTGCTGTTGAAAGTTTACTTCGAATTGAAGATCTGACTATCACGGTCCTCAAACTTCCCTCTACATATATTTTTACTGTCATTACTAATTTATGTCAACTCACGGAGTATTTTCGGGTTACAGCGCTTTTCCACTTACCGACACGACAGCGATACATCGTACACGATTGTCGTCATCCGACATTGGCGCATTCAAAGTGCATTAATATATACTATGCGTTTTTCCACGTCCTGATTCGAGGACTATCGTGTCGTCTCCGACCGAACGATGTCGTTCGTTTTCCCATTCGTGTCGGATGGCATCCGTCTCACCTAGGGATGCACCAATAAGCAAATTGGCCGATTACCGATTAATCGGCGTTTGATAATCGGCTGAGCCGATTAATGATAAGGATGATTGTTTTTCTACTACCAATTTTACCATCACTGTTTTTTCTCTCTTATACAATTCCAAGTTTAGAAATAGTAAGTAATTTATTTCTGAAAGATTTTTT
This sequence comes from Uloborus plumipes, assembly GCA_038373865.1. Taxonomy (NCBI): domain Eukaryota; kingdom Metazoa; phylum Arthropoda; class Arachnida; order Araneae; family Uloboridae; genus Uloborus; species Uloborus plumipes. The sequence goes on from JAXGGA010022934.1 coordinate 1,037, forward strand.
TTCCCCATTTTCCTAGTTTTCCCAAAATAATTTCAATATTTTATCAAATTTCTTGGAATCAATTTTCATAATATTGTCAATAATATTATTAACATATTGTTAGATATGTTAATTAGACGTTAAAATCCAAAAAAAGGGGGGGGGGGAGAGCGGGAGTCTGTGGTGAGCTCTCCAACTTAGGAGTACTTTTAATTCATGTTTTTTAATAATTAGTAACAATTTAATTCAATGCTTTTATTCGTTGAAAATTAGAGGGAATATAAAGCACTGTACTAAAGAGAAAACTATCGCCACAAAAATTTTTTTGCAACATTGTCTATGTATATTTATTCAAAGTAGGTGAATTAATTAAAAGAAAACTTTAAATCAACTGTGAGGATTGTTGTAAAAAAATTATTCATCATAGTTTCTTAGTGAAAGTACACTTTAAAGAATCATATTTGAAAAATATTTTTGCGGCCGATTAATCGGCCCGATTTTGCCGTTTATTAATAATCGGCAAAGTGGCCGATTATGGCCGATTAATCGGTACTGCCGATTAATCGGTGCATCCCTAGTCTCACCTTTAAAATCGGGACGACATTCATTCATCTGTTTACTTTCTTCGAAGGAGCAACACATAGAAATGGCATTTAAATTTAACGTCGCAGCATTAATAAAATATAAGCTTACATTTGCAAACGATAAGTAAAGTATGTAGCAATAAAATAATTCTATTCATTTTGCTTAATATTTTGTTTCACTACTGTTGTTCAGACGATCTTTATTACTACAGAAAAGCTTAGGTTTTCATTCTGATATAGTAGAATGCAACTTAACTTGGCACTGACGTCACTACGGGCGGAGCCAATAAGAGCTCACAAGCAGTCAGCGATCTCCTCTTATTCGCCAAGTAGGCTGTGACGTTTTATCTAGCTCGTTTTTCATAGGCTAACGTCACGCTGACGTCACGATGTTTTTGTCAAGAAACGTTGCATTTTAGTATAGTATGCGTTTCATTATTAGTAAACAAGGTGGGAATGTATTAAAGTTGTGAGTATCACGCACCCAATATCTTCTTTTTATCTGTTTTCTTTTTTTGTGGAGGTAAAGTAAATCTTACAGTCGTAGTCTGTTCAGTGGAAGAGCCGTAATAATGTACATGCGAGCACACCGGTGCTTCGAAATCAAATGCGGTGGAAAATGACCGTTTCGAAGAAACGATATCCGTTGAGTGGAAAAGCAGTACTGTAGACGACACGACACGGTACTTATCGTTGCAGAATTTCCGTCCGACTTTCATCGTTGTCGTGTCGTCAAGTGGAAAAGCGCCCTTATACGTTGAAATAAACCTTTCTGAACTCAACCTACAAAAACAAAGGGGAGAAAACTTACCTCGAACTCCTCAATAGAGCTGGAAGTGCCAAATCATTCGACTCCGTCGATGTGGATCGGGATTGCGGCATTTTCGGAATAGCGAGAAAATTGTGTCTTCTTTCTCTAGGCAAAATCTCAGTGTATACATTATCTGTCACGGCGCTGGTGTTCTTTTTATCACCCGGCACAGCATCGACACCCTGAAAAATAATGAAACTATACTCGACTGCAACCTTTCTTCACTATAAAGAAATTCAAATAAACTGAGATCAAGCAAATGAAGTAATTTCTTGCGCGGTGTCCGAATTTCGGGTGAAATTAGATCCTTCCCTTTAGAAATCGGATTGATAATAGAGTGTTTGATCTACGTTTTGTAGCCTTTTTTACTTCCTTTTACGTAGTAAAGGAAGTATGGTGATCACGAAAAAAATTTCACTCAAATTTCGGTCTAAATTTTGACTTTGCTCACCCCCGAATGAATGTCGTGTAGTTTTTTCGACCTATCAGCACGTGTATATGTACCTAACAACATACAAACAGCCGAAAAATCCATTTCGACCATCCCCGAGTAAATTACGATGAGTTTTCTCGTGACGTCTATATGTACGTATGTATGTGCGGATGTATGTGCGTATGTATGTGTGTCGCATAACTCAAAAACTGTATACCGTAGAAGCTTCTGGTTTGGTATGTAGGCTCTGAGGGGGTGTAGTTGTGCACCTCCCCTTGTGGTTGTATTTGAATAATCTCAAGGGGGTCTTTTACCCCTTTTTTGGGGTAAATCGATGTTAATTTCAATGCAGATTAAGTGATAGGATTTGGCGCGATATCCAATGCAGTTTAAGTGATAGGATTTGGAATAATCTCAAGGGGGTCTTTTACCCCTTTTTTGGGGTAAATCGATGTTAATTTCAATGCAGATTAAGTGATAGGATTTGGCGCTACCGCTTGGCGATATATCGCCAAGCTTTTAATCGGCGTTTGCCGCGACAAATTTGGCGAAAAAATGATGTTTTTAGATTTGGATTCAATTTGGCGCTCTTAGCGATATTTTATGAAAAATTCACTGAATTATGTTAAAATCGGCGATATTTAGAAAATTAAACATTGTAAAACATTATTTTGCATTGATTGGTGACAAACTGGAGTGTAAGGGCCCTGCTCCACATCAGCGTAAAACGCGACCGAAACTGAAGGCAGAAACCGAAAATCCGGGTACTTTCCATTGGAACACAATGTAATTCACTTTACGTTTCTGCTTTATTTTTCTGCTTTACGCTAATGTGGAGCAGGGCCCTAAATGTTTGAATTGTTATCTTGCTTACTCTAAGGCACTATTTTAACACTTAAGGCATCTATTATGAAATTTAAACGTAAAAGGAAGTAGCGTGGCGTTCACACCAGAATTTTTTGTCATATTATTTGTAATTTTCTTAATATTTTCAATTTTACGAACGGAGTAGCGCGGAAGCGTAATCCATTTGAATCGAACGCGCCAGCCAATAAGAGTTCACGCACAGTTGGCGATCTCCTCTAACTCGCCAATAAGGTTTCTGTTAACTCTGTTTTTCTTCCGCGCGTAGTGATTTCAGTGTCAACTTAAGTACCTGTCGAGTATAATGTTTAGCAAAATGACACTTGTAACATGTCTTTAGGCCTTCTGTCATCCCAAAGGCAATGAGTATATGAAGTAAATATAAAGTAATTTCACAGGAAAAAGCATAAATGCGAGCTCCTTTGTCCTTCTGAAATTTCTCCGGTATTCTCTGCGACTATTCTAAATATCACAATAATTTTATTCCTCTCCCTCCTTTATAAAGTATCTTCACACTAGACATAATACTTAGCTGTTTTCATAAACTTTATTCAAACTTAAAAACAGAAAACATGATTGCGAAAAAATGATGGAACTAAAAAAGGGTCTTTAATCCTTTATGCCCCGACGGGACTCAGAAGTCCCGCTTAAATTAATTCAGTATTATAAATCCTAAATGGTTGGAATCATGCTGAAGCTTTTACTTACTGTCGTCCCCGCTTAATCGGGTAACGGATAAACGAATACCCCGCTTATACGAATAAAATATCTCGGAACCGATGCCATAGACGTAATGTTAAAGATCCCCGCTTAATCGAATACCCCGTTTAATCGAATAATATTTCTTGGAACCAACAGTATTCGTTTAAGCGGGGCCGACAGTACCAGTTAGTATGATGGTACAGTAACCATTTAGGATTTATAATACTGAATTAATTTAAGCGGGACTTCTGAGTCCCGTCGGGGCATAAAGGGTTAAAGACCCTTTTTTAGTTCCATCATTTTTTCGCAATCATGTTTTCTGCTTTTACGTACTGTCGCCCCCGCTTAATTGGGTAACGGATAAACGAATACCCCGCTTATACGAATAAAATATCTCGGAACCGATGCCATAGACGTAATGTTAAAGATCCCCGCTTTATCGAATACCCCGTTTAATCGAATAATATTTCTTGGAACCAACAGCATTCGTTTAAGCGGGGCCGACAGTACCACTGCTTGTACTTCGCTGAGAGGCCGACAGATGCAGACCCGTCATTTAGGGGGGCAGGGGGGCAATTGCCACCCCCCTGACTTTTGGAAATCAATGTATTGGCATTTAAGTGGGCGCGGTTTTTGCCACTTTTTGGTAATTTTTACATTGTGTATCCACCCTTTGCCCCCCACCCCCGGAAAATTTCGAAATGACGTCCCTGGACAGATGGTACCTGCAATCAAGTTTTCTTAGGGGCCCTAAGGCGTAGGGGACCTTAGACCCTACTGATTTTCAAAATTTTCTAAACTAATTTGGGACATAAATTGTAAAGGGTGTGGGGGGACCAGTTGGGAGCTCTGAGTGCTATTTTGTCAAGTAAAAAGTGAACGCAATATCGTAACCTTTCCAACAAAATGAATCATTGGATCTTCTACAAATTATTTTGAAGTGAAACATATTTAAAACTCTGAAAAAGGTATGTAAAATCCACCCGCATAATTCCAAAGTTAGACTGCAACATGACCCGCAAATTCCGCCTTACCTGCATGAGGCTCGTCGATGCCTCGGTGTCTGATGCAGTATCGTTGTCTTCCTCGACGAATTGAAGGTCTTCACTGCTGCGTACCATGAGGGGCAATGAGACTTTACGCTCTTCCATTACTGGGCGGCTCTCAAAAGCCGCAGCTGGAAAAAAGAGGTTATTTATAATTTCGACATTAGATTTTTGCAAACTTAACCCATTAATGCCTAGCGTCCTTTTTTAGGGACGGTCCAAAAGTGTGTCTGAATTTACCAAAAATGAACATTTCAACCAAATAATAGTATTCAATTATTACTTTGGTATTGCTTCAATTCATTCTTAACCCCTTCCTTCTCGCTCCCGCGAAAACGACGGGGTGAAGTTTCGTCCTCTATTTCTCGCGCCCGTGATATTTCCGGGCTGAAGTGTTCAAAAATAATGCGCGAAAAATAATAAAATAATCTATTTCTTCTATCATGTTTTATTTCTCAATATGTACACCAGATGGCTGCACTAGTCTATTTGCAACGTTTTTAGAGATAGTTAACGTTTTTAGAGATAGTAACTCGGTACTATTGTCCTGATTGTGATGTTGGCCTTTGCATCGCATGCTTTGAAATTTATCACACAAGAAAAAATTACTAGTATTTATTTAAATTATGCGTAAATGCAATAAAATTCTCTTTGAATTTATAGTCACATATTTTTTATTTCTCTCTTTGTTGGAAAACAAACATTCAGTCATAATAACCCTGAATGTTGGCTTTCCCGTTTTTTTATTTATTTTTTACTTTCAAGCTAAAAATTAACTTAAAAATTAAAAATGAATGCAAATATTCTATATACACTCAGTTTTATATAATTTTCTTGAATAAAAAAAATAGGTACTTTTATGACCATTTTCTTCAAAATTATGCGAGCGTTAAGGGGTTAACAGATTGCAGCACATAACCGTTGTAAAGTGTGTTCCGTAGCAGTTTTATTGTGATCTTTATCAAGAATTAAACGAATTTCAAGAACAAAAAGCTAAGTTTTAAAAGTTATTCCCAGCTTCCCAGTTTATGTTAATTGCTGCTTTTATTTCTTCTTAGAAAATGTCTGTTTAAATATATCGTAGGCAGAAAAAAAATTAGTAAAAAAAGTATGTACCCTTTGGTGCCTAGCGTCCCTTTTTTAGACGATTTTTTTTTTTTTTAATAAAAAAATATTTTTGACATGATATTTTTTAAATTATTTTTCCTGGTCCATTAAACACTATTTGTAACCAGTATACAAAATATCTTTGGGGAAAAAAATGTCAGACATTAATAGGTTAAACAGTTGAAATACATATGATTTTTTTTTTTTTTTCAAAATCCTACGGGTAACGAAATCTACCGTAATCTTAAAACATTCAATAACTTTATTATCGTCATTAGTAGTGGTGCGACACCAATATCAAAACATCGATGTTTGAAAACATCGATGGTATTGATACATCGACCAAAAAACATCGATGTTTTTTCAGATATATTACGTACATATTTGAACCTGTAGTACCCTCCTTACATTGCGCTTGTTATAATCGCTCAATCGGATATGTCACATTTTTCGCTTGTCACCCTTAAAAACTTCGACCGCAAGGCAAACGCCTTAAGATGGGAATTATAAAAAACTTTTACCAGTGAGATTGATGCTGTAATTTCTGATTAACGATCTAAGTTATTCACCGCATATTTTTATGAACTTTTTTTTTTTTTTTGCTGAAATGTAAAATATAGACATTGAAAAAAACTTTGAATGCAAAACAATAGGGGTTGAAAAACATCAACCGTAAATCACCGATGGTAACCATAAAAACTTTTCTAATCAAATAGTTAGTGGAACTGCTGATTAATTATATTTAACTTTTTACCACATAACTTAACGAAATTTTTTTGCTGAAACATAAAACTATGACTCATAAAAATGAAATGTGATAGCAAATCAGAAATGCTTAAAAAACATTTAGTGCAAAACATCGATAGTAATGATCATAGAAAATTTTTCTCAATTAAATTAATGCTGCAACTACTGATTAAAGAGTAATAAATGGTTAGGTCTAATTTTTGCATGTTTTTATGAAACCTTTCTGCTGAAATATAAAATATCGATATTGAAAAAACATCGAACCTAAATCATCGATGCCTGAAAAACATCGATCGTGAAACATCGACATCAATGTCGCACCACTAGTCGCAGCTCAAATACAGGGTGTCCACTCCAATCGTGGACCAATAGCTAATTTCTAAACCGTTAGAGATAAGCATATAGTTTATTTAGAAAAAAATCTCCAAATTATGAAAGGAATTTTGGGTCTATTTAATGTTTTTCAAAAAATCAAATTTTGAAAGAGTTACGAAATTTAAATTTTTATACAGCCCCCCAGTCCTATCAATCATATTTAGTAAAACATTCTTGACACTGTAACGTTTAAAACTAAAAAAAAATCACTCTTCTACGACAAAAATTGACCGAGTTATGACGTTTTGAAAAATCAAGATTTTACATTGATTCATGACGTCATCAAAAGATCGCTTAAGGGACCGTATGCGAAATCCTTCAAAATCTTGATTTTTCAAAACGTCATAACTCGGTCAATTTTTGTCGTAGAACAGTGATTTTTTTTTAGTTTTAAACGTTACAGTGTCAAGAATGTTTTACTAAATATGATTGATAGGACTGGGGGGCTGTATAAAAATTTAAATTTCGTAACTCTTTCAAAATTTGATTTTTTGAAAAACATTAAATAGACCCAAAATTCCTTTCATAATTTGGAGATTTTTTTCTAAATAAACTATATGCTTATCTCTAACGGTTTAGAAATTAGCTATTGGTCCACGATTGGAGTGGACACCCTGTATAATTATGTCTTTATGTCGTGGCTGCCTTTTTTTATTTTTTTTTCTTTTTATTTATTTATTTTTTTAAGTTCCCAGTAAAACCTCCTTTAACAGACAGTCCCAAATAGCGGACATTTTTAGGGACATAGTTTTATAACATGGGTTATTCTACACTCTACAGTATTCACTTCTATTAACGAACAGTTAAGTTAACCAAAAATAATCTTTAAATTAGTTTAAAAAAACTAAAAAGTACGCTTTTAGATGCACTTATAATGCATCAACATGTAATATAGTAACATAGTTTATATGATATATTTTATCCTTTAGTATTGCAAAGAATGTGAATTTTATGTTTTATTCAGAGTATATACAAACAACTGAAACACTTACCATCAACATGTAATAATATAGTTTAGCCTTTAATTTCAGTAATAGTATTAAATATATTACTTTTATATTTGTAAAGAAAGTGAATTTTATCTTTTATTTAGAGTTACATACAGACATACCCACAAGTGAAACTAATAAAAGCGTATAAAGCAGTAAGTAACCTCCCCTAAGCAAGGACTTAGGCAGGAACATGCAATACACCGCCAACTCGTTCATTTCGATCTATAGACTGCAGTTTCGGGCTTATTATGCCCTCATCAGAGTCGATCTGGGTTCAATTTCTCTAATACGCGAAATACCTCCAATGGACCATTCCGGAATAAGCCATGATAAATCTATGTGCCATGAAAGCAGATTGTCTTTCAATTTTTATTTGCTTCTTACTTCTTGGTTGAATGTTGCTTTGCATTCCCTCCTTATTTTGGGAAAATCAGAAGAAACCGGAGGCATGCGCAAATGCGATATAGGTTGCACGATATAAGATTACCCAAGTAGCACACTTCGTTTTTTAAAGGTTGTAAAATGATTATTAACGTTGTGACAACGGATTAAAAACGTTTATAAAACGTTTAAACGTTTTTTGTGCTACCTGGGTACTCTTAAGTTTTAAAGTAAAAGAAGTTGAAATTAGATTTTGTAGGTCGTAGTACAATGCTTTAATTTTTGTTCCTCTAAATCTAACCAAAGAATTAACTGTTGCGACGATAATGGGGATGTAGCACTTATGAGTAGAAATACTGTCTAAAAATATACGGACCTATCGAAAACACACTCAGTGAAGAGCTTTGAAAAAAATAGGAAAAGGAGAGTCGGAGAGAAATGCTACAGCAAGAAAATTAAATGCTTGGAAGAATAAATATTTAGAGAACTATTTGGAATCTAAAGCAGTGAGTCAGTAACCGCTTCTAAGCAAGGGCTTAGATTTTTTTCCATCTCTAACAGATGTCAAACTTTGTTAAATGAGTACTTCATTCAATTAATTAGCTTCCTACTTTAGATACGTTATCAGTTTTTTTTTTCAAGGCAAAAGGATAAGTAAGACATATAAAATGAATAAAGCAAATAATGTATAATTGTATAAATCAGAGTTGAATAATATTCCATTTATACTAAAATTTTATTTTTTCTTTGAATGAATTGCTTTTAATTCAAAGGGGAAAATGTCAAAATGTAATTCTCCATAGTAGCAAACACCGTCCAATAACGAACAAAACTTCCGGTTCTGTGACTGCCCCTTCTTCGGAGGTTTCGCTTACAGTTATATGAATAACCCGTCAGGCATCATAGATTGTCAAGGAGTTAAAATTATGGTAAATTTATCGTAGCTGATTTTATTAATACGTTGGCTATTTTTTGACGTTGCTTTTTCTATTTATTTTAAACTGTTTTCATTTTTAACCGACTTCAAAAAAGGAGGAGGTTCTCAAATCAAAGCGTGTGCTTTTTTTTTTTTTTTGTTTATTCGCACATAACATATGATCTACTGAACCGATTTGGACGATTTTTTTAATCGATAGAAGATGGTTAACCTATGTACCATGTACATATGACGATATTTGTTCACTAGAAAAAAAGTTATGATCGAAAAACTAAAATTTCATGTTATTTAAAACAATATGTGCTATCGTAAATCCTTACTTCAATGAGAGACTCGATGGTCAAGTGCTTAAACGCGTCGGGTTGAAGTTCCTGAAGGAATGAGATCGAGTCCAGGTCTGCAAGGATTTTTTTGAACAGTTGCATGGTTTTTTAACTGTATTTTGATTAAAAACAGTTCACTTTGTGCGAAAATAAGTAAAAATCGAAAAGCAACGTCTAAAAGCACAAATGGGTCGAATTAAAATTGGCAAACATGTTTCAAAGGCATAAAGCCTCCTTCTTCAGTGCCAAGCAAGAAATGGAAAGAACCAAAGTATCGGGAGAGTTTAAATAGGAAAGGAGCAAAAGCTAGGCCAATCAGGTGTCAGCGTGTGCCGAGCTCAGATTTGGCGTTGCGTTGTCAGAAAATTTAAAAGCATGAAGTAAAATTGGCGAGATGTGTGGAACTGCAAAGGATTCGTTACATCTGTTTCATCTGTTTTTAACATGTTTGGTTAGTTTCATGTGTTGGGAGATTGTTCTTATTAACCTCTGATCACCTTTTGAAGTTTACTCTTTTGAAGTCTCAAAGTTGCTGTGAGTGTGTCAGCGTTCCATTCAACATGTCGTCTCTTTTTATCCGATTTTCCAAGCTCCGGATCAAAAAGGCAAGATTTTTGAATCATTTGTATTTTCTTCGCACTTGTAAAAAACTTAAAATAATTCCTAAGTTTATTTCCCTGGAATGCAGTCTTTCATCTTCGTAAATTTTTTTTCCAAGGCCTTAAAAAGATGTCATTTAATTTTTCTTAGAACAGTCATTAAGGATTTTCGCTTCAAACTTTCTAAAATAGAATCTGAACTATACTCGCTTCATTTGAAGCTTTCTGCCAGTTTGGTTGAGTTCCCTACTTTGGATCAAGTTTCCTGGGACAATTCTTCATTCATTTCTACACTTCACAGATCCAAGTTAAACACTAAACTTCATAAACTCAGTACTTCGCAACAGTCATACCAAACTTGTCCCGAACTTTCAGCTGTCAACATTAATTCTGTTGTAAATCTTTCAAGTATTCCGGTTAGTGTGGATCAAGCTAATGTTCTCAAATTAAATTCTAATTTTTCCGTAACTTCGAGGCCTTCCTTTCAACACATATTGGCTCCTATTGGGAGTTCTTTCAAAAACAGCAAACTAACACCCACACAAAAGGAGTCCATAAGGCAGGGGCGGATACAAGGGAGGGGCGATGGGGGGCGATCGCCCCTCCCTTGAGGGACTCTTCTCCAGCAGTTTTTTGACTTTGAAGTTCAAAAAAGGTAATTTTAGATGATCTTAGATGATACTATGAGGAGTGGTTGGGATTCGGGGCTCTGATCTGGAATTTTTTCGAAATTGAAGACCGAAACATTTGTAATAAACATGTGTAACAACCAGGATATGTGGTAAAAAAAGGGGCAAGTAGGAAAAAAAAACAATCGCTCCTCCCTTAGAACATTTCTGGATCCGCCCTTGCCATAAGGCATCTTATAATCAACAATGTTTCGTTTCATTCAAATTCTCAAGGTAATAGTAACCTTCCCCCACGGGAAAAACGAAGTTTACGCGAGATTTCTTCCAACAATAATTTGATTATAACCAAAGCTGACAAAGGGGGGTAGATTGTAATTATGGATGAAAACAAGTACATTTCCGGGGTCAATGACCAGCTTCAAGATGGCCCGTACACTCAATTAAAACAAGATCCTTCATCAACTGAGTTAAAAACTGTTCGTAATGCTATCAAGACAAGTCAACTGTTTTCCAACCGCACTAATTTAATTCCTTCAGTTTCACACTGTGCCAGATTCTACACCTTACCCAAAGTCCATAAGATTGGAGTTCCCTTGAGACCTATCGTTTCTAATATTGGCACCGCTTCTTTTGGGTTGGCCAAGTTTCTCACTTCTAAGTTTACTCCATTACTTGACTCCAACACTCATTCTGTCAAAAATTCAATAGAATTTGTCAACATCCTTCGTAAGTTCAAACCCAACAATTTACTTATGGTTTCTTTTGATGTCAAATCCCTTTTCCCAAGCGTACCTGTTAGAGGAGCTTTGCAATGTCTGGAAAACAGACTCCGTGAATTTCACCACACTAATCGCGAAATTATTGAACTTGTGGGTTTGACAGAAACTTGCCTTAAACATACTACCTTTGTCTTTGGGGATACATTCTATCAACAAATCGAGGGGCTTGCGATGGATAACCCCTTAAGTCCTGTCTTAAGTGAATTGTATATGGATTATTTTCAACAAAAACTCTTTAAATTATTTGATTTTCCACTTTGGCTCAAATACGTCGACGATACCTTCACCCTTTTGGACGGCACAGCGGAAATAGTTCCGATTGTTATTGATCTAATCAACTCCATTGATCCCAACATCCAGTTTACTGCTGAAATTGAAAGTAATAATTGAAGGGTCAGGGGGGAAAACCACGGTAGTCACATTTGATTCATTTTGAGAAAAACGAAATTTAAACTTTACGAACTCATAAACTTCCCCAGTATACTTATTCTAACAATAATACATAGACTACAGTGTTTTTTCACGAATATTGCATATACTAAAACTAAACGAAATTACACTTATTTTTCTAACAGGTGGTAGCATCAGTTTAAATTCAACAAAAAGTGGACTACCATGGTTTTTCCCCCTGACCCTTCAATTCTTTGCCCTTTTTGGACGTACTCATTTCAAAAAACAATAACCAATTTTCCACTACCGTTTACCGAAAACCATTTGCTGTTTGTCTTCCTCCACATTCTCGCTCCTGTCATCCCATAAAACAAAAAATGTCTGCTTTTTACACGTTTGTTAACCGCGCTATCAACATATGTTCTGACAAGTCCCTTCTCAATGATGAACTTAATTTCTTACGGAGTGTGGCCGTTGACATAGGCTATTCTTTTCAAATCATTGACAATGCTTACAACAAACTTTCGAACCGCAGTGCATCCCACAAAAAGCCCACTGTTCCTTCTACCAATTTCGTTGTCTTACCATTTTATTCAAAAATCTCCCCTCGCATTTCCAGAATACTCAGCAAGTTCGATTTTCATGTCACTTACAGACCCATCAACAAACTAACTTTTTCTAAATTAAAAGACCCCATCCAACCATTTGATCAGTGGGGCATTTATCCCATAAACTATGAATGTCAAATTGGATACGTCGGACAGACCCGACGGACGCTAAAATTCAGGTTAAAGGAACACGAAAATTATGTTAAAAAGAAAGAACTTTCAAAATCCTCAATTTTGAAACACTGTTGGGACACAGGCCATAGATTTGTTTTCTCTAGCTAAAATTATTTGCAGACCTTCAACTGTTGGTGAGTTAGATTTCTTAGCAGCCTTTCATGTTTCCAAAAATTTAAGTAATATTTAACGAATCCTTTGCAGTTCCACACATCTCGCCAATTTTACTTCATGCTTTTAAATTTTCTGACAACGCAACTCCAAATCCGGGCTCGGCACACGCTGACACCTGATTGGCCTAGCTTTTGCTCCTTTCCTATTTAAACTCTCATGATACTTTGGTTCTTTCCATTTCTTGCTTGGCACTGAAGAAGGAGGCTTTATGCCTTTGAAACATGTTTGCCAATTTTAATTCGACCCATTTGTGCTTTCAGACGTTGTTTTTCGATTTTTACTTATATTTTGATTATTTTAAGTGCATTTACACTAAAAGAATGTAATAAAATATTTTTGGAAAAAAAATAGAACCGACTTCAGTTGGAAATTGCTCTAAAAAGCAAAAAAATAATTTTTTTCTTTGAGCACCATCGAAACTACTTTTAAACATAAGTTTTGAAGTCGGCGCAAAAACAATGTATAGAATCATACGCAACTACAATTGAGCTATAAATGTAAATTTTAATGGATACATTTCATTGATTACCACACATTCGTGTAA
>JAXGGA010022935.1:0-14212 GCA_038373865.1 Uloborus plumipes
TGTTTCATGCTCGAAGGAGGCTATTAAAAATCGAACATATGGCAACAGTTCAGCTATTATTATAATGCTCCCGATGGTTGGCAACAACCGTGGTTTCGATATTTAATCGCTTCAAAGTTTTTGTTTATGACGCACAATGTTTTCATTGTGCTTTATATTTCTACTTGTTCTTATTAAAATTCGAGTTTTACTCATAACTATCTCTGCATACTGTTCATTTTTACAACAAATGGAACTTCGGTAAGTTTCCAAGCTACTCCAAAGAGATTTAAAAACTCAGCACAATTTTCAGATTTTGTGTATAGGCAGTGTAAATTGTGGTTTGTATATTTGAAATATCTTTTTCAAATGCGAGAGAAAAGCCACTAATTGGGGTACCCAAGGCTTCTTTGTACTGGCTTTTTAAAGATGCTCCAGTTCAAAGGGAAGACCTGCTAAAATTTGAGTTCTGCTGGAAAATTCCCATGGAAATGTTGTTATCACAGATGGCTTGAGAATATGCCATGTGCTGAAAGAGCACTGGAAATTTGGGTAGGCATATGCACCAATGTCTCTAAAGTTGAGTCTAAGACGTGCAAGTCTTAGTATGTAATCGCTGAGGCTGCTAAGGATAAATTATTCCAAGTCAAGTTAAGCTTTTTCTCTATCTGTGGCTAAAATACTCTAGCCATTTTTGATTTTATATCAAAGAGATAAACCACTGGTACTATTTTTAGCTGGGAATTTATGTGATGAATGTTAAGAATGTTCTAGAGCACTTTAAAGTGTTAAAGATTGAATGCAAAAACCAGGGCTCGAAATTTACGGTAGTCCGCTGGTCCCGCACCAGTGAAATTTGACCTGAACCATCGAACGATGATTTTCACTGGTCCAGCGGACCAGTGACTGCCAAAAGTCGGGAACCACCAGCCGCAAGAAGTCAACAGCGGACCATCGTCGCAATCGCTACGCTTCGATCCTGTGGAATGAATTCGTTAGTTCTTAATGAGTCATTAGCAGTATTTGAGTTTAATTCATCCACAAGTGTTGGGAGTTTTGGTTTCTTTCTCGCGGGGATTTTTGTTATTTCTTTTTCACTAGAGGTTTTTTCGAGCAACGATTTAAAAGGGATTTAACCCGTTCGGGACGGCAGCCCGCAGAAGAAAACGCTCTCTCAGGCCGGCAGCTGTTACCGCGAACTGCACTCACGGGCCGGAGCATTTTCTCCCACTAAGCCTAATTCGCGATTTTGAAAACTACGCATTACATAATAATCGATAAAATGTACACTTTTCATAGAAATGACACCATTTTTGAAGATGAGATAAAATATAACATATTTTCAATCATAACCAAAAAATATTATTAAAATAACTGATATTTAACATTAAAAATATAAATTTATTGTATTTTTCTGCAACTAAAACTTCCTAAATTAAACACTAAATATTGATACTTAATAGGAAAGAAACATGAAAAATCTTCACACTTAACATCATGACACACATTAATAATGAGGATTATTGCAATAATTAATTTTGTAAAGCGGTATGAAAAATTTCAAAACACGGATAGACCGACATTGCACATTTTGCATTCGTAACCAGTTTCACGTCTTTTATTGTGCTTTGAACAAACTGCACATCTCCTTTGAAGCTTTTTTCCATCTTTTCCAAATGAATACTAAAGTAAAACCTAAGTTAGAATGTCTCCCATAAAAAGCCCCATCCTTAAAACAGAACCGAAACTATTAACGCTTTTAAAATGAATTAATACGCTCTTCACCACGTGTTGCAGCCTAATAAATCTCAGACACTTGATATTCCCCTCTCTAACGTCAGAGAGATATGTATAAAGGAACCAGAGCAATCTTTTGAAAAAAAAAATTTGAATAAGCAACGCCTGCCTTCATCACGTGCTTCTTTTTAAACCGCTTGTGTTTCTGTTTTCATTACCGCGAACCCAATAAATCTCTCAGATATTTCACATACCCTCTGTTCTGACGTCAGAGAGATATCTATATAAAGGAACCAGAAAAATCAATGAAAAATAAGTGGATAAGTAACGCCATCTGATAGAAGTATTTCGTTCCAAAAGTGCGCCGTAAATATGCGACGGTAGGCCCTAAAAGACATTTTTCGCTGTCGTATATTTACGTCGGTCGGCCACGTAGGGCAGCTCGCGCTGTCGTACATTTACGGCGCTCGTCCCGAACGGGTTAAAAGGGAATCGGATCATTTTGCGACTATGACGAATTTGATTGGCAGGTGAAGGTTTCATTCGGTGGGGTATGACATCATAGATTGTGCGAGAAGCTGTTGTTTTCTTTCTTTTTTGTTGAGCTGGAGATTTTTTGCAGGGATTCTTTTTAGGAATATGGCGTGATTGTAGGATAAATCTTTGAGTGACAGTTGGCCCGTAAAAATCCGTTGTAGGGATGATGCAACATTTCGTGTTCTAGAAGGTTCGAAGGGCTTCCATCTGAAGCTTTCCTCGAGGATAGGGACAAGAAAAATGAGAGAGACGCTATCGAATTGTTGTTGAGTGAGGACGTGCAGAGAAGGCTTTTCGCGATCGTGTTAGGAGTCTTCGGGGGATGGTTGCCCTAAAGATATACGGCCACGGGGTCGTAGGTGATTTGTGAAATTTTCTAAGTAGACAATGATTTTTAATGACCTGGAGATGTAAATCTAAAAGTAGCTGTGATCTGATGAATTAGATTTGAATTTGGGATTGGAAGGATGATTTGGTGTCCAAACTATCGTTTACTGTCCTGCCCAGCGAAACACTGACTTTTCCATGCGGGGTTCTCCGACAATTGTCTACGTTGTGCTTGTGTTGCAAGAATGTGTGAAAAGAAGAACTGTAAATACGGTGACTCTGTATGACTAACGTACTGGCATAATTTGGATGAAAATTAAATTCGGCTGATGAAAAGAGACGCAGTGAGACTACATTTTTGTGTGTGTAAGTGTTTTTTGTGTGTGTAAGTGTTTTTCGTGTCTGTGCTAGCGCTACCGTTTCTCTTGGATTACACGATGACCCTCGGCCAATGGATACACTGGAACCGAGTGTAAGGACAGCGTGATGTCTATGTGGTGAGTCTTTGCATTTTAGTTTCGGAACCTATTCCTCATTGTCGTGCCATACTCTTACCAATGATTTCATTTCATCTTTGTCTTTTTGAAAATCACATAGAGGCAGAGAATCGTCTCAAAACTCGTGTAGTGGACATTGCTGATTTAGTAGGGGTTTCAGAGTCACGCTGAAGCTCCTACCGAACCTTGGGGGGCCCAACTGCAATGTACTAGTCTTTTATCTTTTATCGAATCTAATGGCACCACTTGTGCTATTATTGGTTTCCTTTTCATTTACTATACGATCACATATCTTCGTAGGCCGACAACGTGACAGATCCCAACGAAGGATAAAATTTGTTTCTTCCTCTTTCTGCGCATGCGTCAGCGTAAGAACTCGTCAGCCAAGGAAAAGATAAGAAGGGGAGGGGAAACAATGGGGAAAAAAAAGAGAAACAGACCAGTGCTGTGGTGTAGAGTTGGCTAAGCTGGGGAGAGAAAGGAAACTATATACAAAAGGAAAGGATTCGTGACGTCATCGAAGTAGAAAATCGTCTTGGAACAGAATCTCTATTCTGGATTTCGGAAGATCACTGTGTGAGTACGTGCGTTCATGATTATTTTTTTTTGCGAGAGAACTTTTACGATTATCAATTTTTTGCTTGTGAATTATTTGCCGCACCAAATCAAATATTGAAAAAAAATTCAAACGACATTGGGACTGAAAATGTGGCGCTAAGGCATCGGCAAAGAACCACTGACAAAACAGAAAAAGACCACGATGGATAGCGATCAGAATGAGAGCAACAAAGACCAAAGAACAAGAAAATTTCAAGAATATTGGTTGAAAATTTTGCCGTGGTTGGAGTTCGATGCTGAAAAAACTGAAATGTTTGTAAAATTTGCAGATACTCAGCATATGCCGATAAAGAATCTGCATTTTACTCAGGAAGCTCTAACTTTAAGATAGACTCATTGAAGTCCCATTCTTCTAGCGTTCAGCATGTCAAAATATCTGACATGTTTGAAAAGTCTAAAGAAGCACAAGGTGCATCCCCAGCTAGCAGAGCTTTACTAGCTTTGCAAAAGTGCCAAAAGGACAGAGTAATTTATCTTTTTCGTTCTGCTCATGAACCTAGCAAAACATGCACAACCATACACTGATTTTGTGTGGCAATTTAAGCTGGACATCATGAAAAATGTCGACATTGGTGAAAGCTACCAAAATCATAAAGCTTGCAGAGACTTAGTAAAATTTATCTCAAAGGCTAGTTTCCAATAGCTTTCTCATAATTTGCAAGATGCAAAATGTTTTTCGTCATTGTGTGACGAGTCTATGGACAGTGCTGTTGTAGAACAGCTTTTAATTAACGTTGTGTTTTGTAAAAAGGGGACGACCTATACAAAATTTTTGAAAATTGTGTCACTGAGAAAAGCAGATGCCGAATCTATTCTTTTGGCTCTCCGAAGTTCCTGTCAAGAATTCTTTCCAACTACCGAAGACCCATTTAACCAGCTGTCAGGGCACTAAAATTATATTGCCCGACATACCCGGAGAATGTAAAAATTTGGATCGGCATGAATTTTTCCCCCTTACATGCCCGGCCGGGCATGTAATTTTTTGATCAAATATTTCTTCTTAAAATTTTATTATTTCGTATTTTATTGAAAAATTGCAGTTACTCAATCTTTTTTTCAAACGGAACTGTTAAAATCTTATTTGGACGAACTTAAAATCAGTAGGAATCATCGTTGACGTCAGCGAGCGATCTGCCTGAAGTCGAGTATAAAGAAAAGAGAATATTTTTGTTTACCGCAACAGTAAGGTAGTCCTGAGTAGAGTAGAAAAAGAGAGTTTGCTGTTTCCGGTTTGAGTAGAGAGTGGAAGCGATCTCTCCCCCCTCCCCTTCCCCAATTGCGCATGCATCGGGAAATCTGGTCTGATGGGTGATGAGAGAGCGTGTTGTCATCGTTATCGCGGTGCTCCGTTCCGTAGCTTGAAAGCTACGGCACGTGTGCATTCTTCACAGCACGTGCGCATTCTACGCGAGTTGGAGAACTATTGAGTTTGGAGATGGATATACATCAGTTTTGAAGGAAAACACCGAGACCAGAATCCAGCAGCGATGTTGTGACTTTTGAGAAGAGGGCCTCTTCTTCAGTGGATGTGATTGAGAATGATTGCCCGACAAAAAAAATGAAATCGGATTATGAACAGAAACGGAACGTTTACTGCTACAAGAATGGATGAAAGAATTTTCCTGGTTGGAGACCAATGAAGAGCAGACTGAAATGTGATGCAGGATTTGTCGAACTTTCCCGAAAATCGCAGATACTTCCAGCTTCTACTTCAAAAACCCAGGATTGCAGGGAGACTCTATATGCATTGCGTCTGTCCGAGCTCATAATAAAACAAAAAAGCATGTTTTATCTGTTCAAGCAAAAATTAGCAATCGATTTTCCAACTGCCATTCCAACGAGGAAATGTCTTGTCAAGCAAACAGAGGAACAACATAAAAAAATGTCAATCCTTTTCAACACAGCCTATTTTTGGGCAAAAGAAGAAATGGCATTTTCAAAATATAAAGGACTGTGCGAGCTACAAATAAAAAATGGTATTTCATGTGGAAGTAACTATTTGAATAATAAAGGAGCTGCACAGTTTTGTCACCACATTGCAGAAGTGATGAAAGAAGATCTTATTCAAGACTTAGAAAGTACAAGGTTTATTTGCATTTTGGCGGATGGAAATAGAGATAGCACAATCGAAAAAGATATTGTCTATGTGCGGTACATTTCATCTGGCAAACGACTGACTTGTTTTGTGGCTTTAGCCGAGTTGGAACATACTGATACTCCAGGTGTGCATGCTGCTCTCATTGAATCCCTAGAACGTGTCAAGATAAATGAAGAAACATGGATTGAGAAGATAATTGGCATTAACTTGGATGGAGCCTCAGTAACTATGGGATAATATGCTGGTGTACCTGCTATCATAAGGGAAAATATTCCCCACCTCATATCTATTCACTGCATCGCTCACAATTTAGAGTTAGCTGTGACTGATGCAGTAAAAAACACTTACATAGGTATGCAGTAAATAACACTCGGGTTGTTCGAAAACACAGTTAAAGGGGTAGTGAAATTTTACAGCCGTTCTCCCAAGCATAGAAGAGAACTAGTTGAACTGAGCAATTTTTTTTTAAACCTCTGCTGTGCAAATGGGAAGTGTATCCCAAATAAGGTGGCTGTGTAGCCAACAAAGAGTACTGCTGGCTCTAAAAAAGAACTTTCATTTGATTGTACTACATCTGGAGAGGTTTGCTGCTGGAAAAAATTATGAAAAATCGGCCAAAATTAAGGGATATTTGAAAGAACTAAAGCTTGTTCCCTTTGTTACAACTCTGCATTATTGGCTGGATATCATTGATATTTTAGCGACTGTGTACAAAAAGTTTCAAGCTGAAGATTTTACAATCTTGGATGTAATCACAACTTTAGAGGCTGCTTGTTTACAGTTAGAGGCTCTACGACATACAGATTGTACAGTTGTTTCTGTGCATGTGAGTGTTAAGGAAGAGGCAATGTTAATTATAGTGTTTGGTCACCCTTCGCTTTGGTCGCTTCTGAGCGAAAGTAAAAGAGAGACAAAAAGAAAAGTAAACTAGAACTTGTGTTTTCTTCGAGTGTTGAAGTGAGGAAGGCGCCACATGCCTGCGAAAGGGGTGGCTTTCTCCCTTTTCCCCATGGGGTGGACTCTTCCGCTTGGAGGAAGGAGAGAAGTTTTTTTGGAAAGCACGCGGGGGCATTCGATTCCTGGACCTCGACGAGTGTGGACGGCAAGAAAAAAGACGTGAAGCTGCTTCTTGGCGCGTCTACCCGGGCAGTGCTGCAATAACTGCCCATGTCGTGCGGAGTCTAGCTGGTGCCATGTGGAAAAGGTGCTCGACAACCGCCCAGCAAAGTATCCCCTGTTTTCAGGAATTCCATTAAAAGCACTGCTCAACCCATCACGTCACTTCGAACTCGAGTGGAGGGGGCCCCCACTATCCGTTATAGCCAGAGGATTCTTCAAAGAACTGTAAGTGTTACGAATCCGCTTTTAAGGTGTGACCAACCTTCTCGCTTGCCTAATGTTTTCAGTATTATATTGATGTGTTCAACGTTGTATGGTAATATGAACTTATTGCATTAAACCATTTCATTTTGCTTAACTACTTTATTTAGTCTTTTTGCGTCATGTGTCTCCTGGTTTTCCTTGCGCTGAGCAGGACCAAGGAAATAATGTTGGTTCTGCATTTCTATTCTCCCATGTGATACGCTAAGTCTAGTTTATTTTCGTATTTCTAAGTTTTAGGACACGATGCTTTGAGATTATATTTTTTTTGAATTGGTTTAATGATCAACAGCTGAACCTGGGTGGGCTAAAATGGTACAGTCTCATAAATATCTAAGATGTCGTTTGTTTAGTTACAAGGGATTATGTTTCCTCCCTTGTTTTTTCTTGTTTTTTGTTAAAATAATTCCGCACAGATAGTGCTCACAGGAAATCGTTTTTAGATAACTTTAAGAGTAATTCCTTTAAGGATATTGAACTTACTGGGAAAGAAATCCAATTGGACTTTGTTGATGACGTATTGCAGTGCATTGACAATAGGTATCAACATCTTCAAAAATCAACCCCGATTTCAATTTTCAATGTTTTTAATTTCAACTATTGGCCCTTGGAAAACCCTACTACTTTAGCTGCTTATGGCAATAAAGAAATAGCTGAACTTTGCAATCACTTTGGCCAAAACTTGAGTGATGAAGAAGCTCGTTCGGCTTTAAGTGAATGGGCACCTTTACAAGCAACTGTGGACAAAATGAGAGCAACAACATCAAACCATCTGACTGTTTACTCTTACCTTTTAAAGAGTAACCAAGAAGAGTTAAAAAATATTCTTTTGCTGGTAGAGATTATGCTCTGCATTTCTCCCAGCACATCTGCATGCGAGAGGGGATTCAATGCCATGAATCGAATCAAAACTTCTCTCTGTTGCAGTTTGTCTACAGAGTCAATTAGCAGTTTAATGAGAATTGCAATTGATGGTGTGGAATCAGAAAATTTTGAGCCATCAGCAGTCATCAAACACTGGCTATTTAGCACTTAAGGAACAAGGCATGTTAATGGACATGCATGTCAACAATAGTAATAGTAATGCAACTCAAATTTTGTAATTTTAACTGCCACTTACTATTTATTTAAACTATATTTTTTACTGTTTTTTAATGAAATAATTGATTCAGATATGAAGCTGTTAATTTTTTTGTCTAATTAATGCTGTATAAGAATTTTAAATGTTTTTATGTATTTTCAATCAATAAAACTGGGCATGTAGTTTTTAGACTAACATGCCCAGCAGAGCATGTAAAATTTTAAAGATTTTGCCCTGTGTTTGGGTGTATTTGAACTGACATTAATAACCTTTCGGTTACTTTTTAGTACCTTTATCTTTCCTTTTAAATGAAAAATATTTTCTTCTTGTTGGCGAACATTATGTTCTTGTCTTTCCAGAACTTGAAAAAAAATTTTTTTTGAATTTGTCCCTGCTGGTCTGGTTGAGGTTAAATAAAATTTTATCAAACATTGTTCTAGCTGCATTTAAATACCTTTTTTTATTTTGATTCACTAATACAATTATTTCCAAATCTAGTTTATGTAAATTTGCAACTTGAGCTATATATAGACTCGTGTGGACTGGTGCATCTGCGCTTGAGGTTTTTGCTGAGCTCTGTATTACGTTGAGGTTCGTCTGATGTCGTCTGCTGCTGCCAGTGTCATGTATTTGTTGCGACGTTTTTAAATCATCATGACTACCATGGATCCAGCAGCCTGTTTTACCATCAATAAGACAAAGTTTAACTGGAATTCAGCTGGTTTTCAAAGTACAACAATTTCCAGGATTGTAATAAGTATTTTCTATTTTCTCTGTTTTAATGGATGCACAAATACATGCTTACAAGTTTGTATTAAAATAAACCAAATTATTGTTCATTGTTGAAATTTGTCTGTCTCAGTCTACTCTCAAATTAGCACATGAAATGCACATACGAAGATCCAATTTCAAGTTAGCTTTATTTTTATGCTAATATTTCGTACAACAATAAAATACATTTTACAAAGAAAGAAAATAGCTTACTTTTACAGGCTCCTTTACTGCATTAACTCCACAACAACTTAAACAGTTTTCTTTCAAAACATCTTCTAAGTGAAATTGAGCTAATTTCTCACACCAAGTGCATTGCAAATCACTTCTTCTTAAGCCCAGATCGAAACAAGCTTCATTGCTTAAACTGCATGCAGCAGTTGTGATCTGCAAATTATAAAGAGACCAAATTCAAATAATAATGTTGATGAACTTAAGCAAGAAAATAAAATTTATCATGAAAATCTATTATCCTAATAAGGAATAACAATTTATTATGATAAAAAACATTGATTTTACAAAATGCATACATTATCAAGTATTGGTACCTGAGTGGCAAATGGAACTAAATAACAAAATGAACTAAATAACAGATGAGTGTAAAAATTTTCTTTTGTGATGATTTGTATCAGTGCATTTTTCTTTATAATTGTATAAAATGAAAATTTACTTATCTAAATCTTAGTGCTTCATGCCTCTGAATAGAGCATATACTGAACGGGGGAGTGGGGGAGACAAAAGGTTACATACTCTATACATATTAGAGAAGAAAATACATACAAAAATGTATATTTTTGCATTAGGTTTCTAAAACATACCATTGCCTGTCCGAATGGTAGGCCTGGTCCAACCTAAAACTAACGAATTCTAATAATTGCAAATATAGTTTAATATTATATGTTTGAGCTTCAATGGAGAAGTTACGACTTGTGAAAAAACTGCTTTCCTATGCTACTGCCCCCGACCTTTCTATTACTAGGCATACCAGTTTTGCCTACCTAAAAACTTGCATATTTTGAAGAGGGAAGTTCTTTTTCGGAAAAAAATAGGCATGTTTTGCATTTGAATGGATTTTAATAAAATCTAATAGTTCAGAAACATACTAAATTATAATACATCAGCAACGAGCATACTTTTAATTACACTTACTCAATAGGGTGGGGCGAAAAATAAAAATCTTTTCAGATCAACTTCTAATAGTTGCCAAAAGTTGTCTTTCGTGATAGTTAGCTTTTGTGCAAATTTTGAGAAAAATCGGTTAATATCTTCAGGGGGCGCTACAATCACAAAGTTTTTACCATAGGTTCTATAAGGATTTTATGGTTAAAATATGAAAAACAATGCTGTTAGCTAATCTCATTTTATTTTTTTTACTCATAAGATATATTCATGCATTCAAAGCATATGAAATAACTAGCAAAAATTATTTTATATGGTATATTCATGTCTCAAGCATCTTGAAAGGAAACAAACAGTGAAAAATAGTGATTTTTAAGACAATATTAAATAAAAACTGATTTTTTTTTACAAAATGTGACATAAAAATTATGAAACTGCAAACATATGACAACATTAAACAGCAATACTTAAAAATAAATGAAATATGTTTTTAAAAATATGTACAAATGTACAAAACGTACATGCTACGAAAATTTTATGTGTCACAGTTTGAGCTTTCACAAAAATCTTTCTTATTTTCAAAGAAAGGCAGTTCCTTTTGAGCCTTTAAACGTGCACGAACGAAACCATCCCTCGTTTCTATTCCCCTTATGGTCAGTGATGCATCCATCACACCAACTTCACTCTGTGTTCCACAGATTGAATATGACAAATAAATGTTCAATGTTCATGTTTCAAAAAAAAATGGGGAACATCTCCGGTTTTCACGATGTAGCTTGTCTTCAGATGGCATCATTATTATAAGAGGTTCTGTTAAAAGCACGTTTTCACACTGCCAATTAATCAAGTCTGCATAGTCGGAAGAAAATTTATTCTCCAAAAATGATAAAAGTGTGGATGTCATTACTATACATAGTCCGTGGAGTTAGTGCAAAAATATTTCACTTCCGGATACCAGTCTGAAATTTTATGTGGGGCTTAAATTCACATAGGAGGACAAAAAAACGCCGGGAGACACTTGATCGGAGGTCAAGGTCTTTCCGTGATAAAGTCATCAAAATGGCAGCTTTTACAGGTAAATACGTTCTTTTAACTGCTTAAATCCATCATAGATTGAAATATTGCAAAACTCAAATATATCATCTGAAAGCTCTTTAAAAGAGCTATTTAGAAAGATTTAATTTTTCTTTTTGAGGTCAAGGGCCCACCTGTAATGACGTCATCAAAATGGCCGCTTTTACAAGTAAATACGTTTGTTTAACTCCCCCTAAAACTCCATCATATATTTAAATATTTCAAAACTCAACTATATCATCTGAAAGCGCTTTAAAAGATCTATTTAAAAAGATATAATTTTTTTTTCTGAGGTCAAGGGCTCACCTGTGATGATGTCATCAAAATGGCCGCTTTTGCAGGTAAATACGTTCGTTTAACTGCTTAAAACTCCATCACAGATTCAAATATTGCAAAACTCAAATACACCATCTTAAAAGCTCTTCAAAAGAGCTATTTAGAAAGATTTATTTTTTCTTTCTAAGGTCAAGGGCCCACCTGTGATAACGTCATCAAAATGGCCGCTTTTACAGGTAAATACGTTTAACTCCCCCTAAAACTCCATCAAATTCAAATACTGCAAAACTCAAATCTATCATCTAAAAGCTCTTTAAAAGAGCTATCTAGAAAGATTTAATTTTTCTTTCTAAGGTCAAGGGCCCACCTGTGATGACGTCATAAAAATGGCCGCTTTTACAGGTAAATACGTTTGTTTAACTCCCCCTAAAACTCCATCATAGATTCAAATACTGCAAAACTCAAATATATCTTCTAAAAGCTCTTTAAAAGAGCTATCTAGAAAGATTTAATTTTTTTTTCTAAGGTCAAGGGCCCACCTATGATGACGTCATCAAAATGGCCGCTTTTACGGGTAAATACGTTTGTTCAACTCCCCCTAAAACTCCATCATAGATTCAAATATTGCAAAACTCAAATATATCATCTGAAAGCTCTTTAAAAGAGCTATTTAGAAAGATTTAATTTTTCTTTCTGAGGTCAAGGTCCCACCTGTAATGGCGTCGTCAAAATGGCCTCAAATGACGTCATCACAGGTGGGCCCTTGACCTTAGAAAGAAAAATTAAAACTTTCTAGATTGTTCTTTTAAAGAGCTTTCAGATGATATATTTGAGTTTTGCAATATTTGAATCTATGGCGGAGTTTTAGGTGGAGTTAAACAAACGTATTTACCTGTAAAAGCGGCCATTTTGATGACGTCATCACAGGTGGGCCCTTGACCTTAGAAAGAAGAAATAAATCTTTCTAAATAGTTCTTTTAAAGATTTTTCAGATGATATATTTGAGCTTTGCAATATTTCAATCAATGATGGAGTTTTAAGCAGTTAAACAAACGTATTTACCTGTAAAAGTGGCCATTTGATGACGTCATCACAGGTGGGCCCTTGACCTCAGAAAGAAGCATTAAACCTTTCCAAATAGATCTTTTAAAGCGCTTTCAGATGATATCTTTGAGTTTTGAAATATTCAAATCTGTGATGGAGTTTTAGGGGGAGTTAAACAAACGTATTTACCTTTAAAAGCGGCCATTTTGATGACGTCATTACAGGTGGGACCTTGACCTAAGAAAGAAAAATTAAATCTTTCTAAATAGCTCTTTCAAAGAGCTTTCAGATAATACTTTTGAGTTTTGCAATATTTCAATCTATGATCGACTTTTAAGCAATTAAACGAACGTATTTACCTGTAAAAGCGGCCATCTTGACGACGTCATCACGGGAGTTCATGACCCCTGATCAAGTGTCTCCGGGCGGTTTTTTGTTCTTATATATGTACATAAGCTCTGTACCAAATTTCACACTCGTATCCGGAAGTGAAATATTTCGGCTTTTTTGTCGCTAACTCCACAGACTAACACAGAATTGGCGTTTCTTACTCTTAAAATTTGACGAAGAACTAACTGCCGTACGTGCCTTCGATCATCATTTAACATTACCAGTAAAATATTTTCAGTATATACAAAAAAAAAAAAAAAATATTCTCTAAATAACTGGCTCAATGACATGTAACAGGTCGTCTGGTAAATTATGCGACTGCTAGAACAACTTGCCACAAGTTTCGTGCACCATCCTTAAATGCTGAGTTGCACTTAATGAGAAACCAGCAAGGTGCACATTTAACAATGACTGAAACTAGCATTTTTAAGTTTGCTGTTGGATATTCTGTGCCGATGTTCAAGCGCAAATTTCATTGACTGTCATGAGCCATCTAGAATGACTCTAAGAACTAAGTACTGTTTCAGAAAGATGTATGGAATGGTTGGTACTAATAGCGGCTTCAAATATTTCCAGTAAATATTTCTGGTCTGTTCTTAGATCAGCTCGGTCGATAGTTGGCATGTTTTGCATATTGCGCTCAACTGCCTCATATTTCACTATAGTTAGGGATTCGCAGCCTGTCAACATTTTGCCAGTAGAACCGCTGAACCCACGGGGACCAGTTGTTCATCCATCTGAGTATTCTACTAAGTAAAGAAGAAGCAATTCACTGCCATGAAGCTGACATATTAACCACTGCAAGTTCCTATTAAAAATGTTTCAAGACGTTATATTTAGCCACTTTTGCTAATAACAGAACCTCCCATAACAATGATGCCATCTGAAGACGATCTAGATGACTTGAAAACCGGAGATGTTCTCCATTTTCTTCGAAACATGTGAACATTTACTTGTCATAGTCAATCCGTGGAATCTAGCGTAAAGTTGGTGATGGATGCATCACTGACCATAAGTGGAATAGAAACAAGGGATGGTTTCGTTCGTGCACGTTTAAAGGCTCAAAAGGAACTGCCTTTCTTCGAAAATAAAAAAGATTTTTTGTGAAAGCTCAAACTGATAAAATTTTCGTTTCATGTACGTTTTGTATATTGGTACATATTTTAAAAACACATTTCATTAATTTTTTTGGCAATGCTGTTTAATGTTGTCATATGTTTTCAATTTCATAATTTTATGTCACATTTTATTAAAAAAAATTCAATTTTTACTTAATATTGTCCT
>JAXGGA010022936.1:0-14205 GCA_038373865.1 Uloborus plumipes
TCGTTTTCAAAAAAAAAAAAATAATAATGATAATAAAATAAAAAAATAAATAAATAAAAGTACAAAGAGCATGAAAACACATTTTATCCAAGAACGAAAATAGAAAAAAAAAAAAAAAAAACTCGTCCGTTAATAAAATGTCTCGAATTTCACTTTTAATCCATTGCCAGTTGTTAAACATAAATAAAGAATAAAATGTTCTCGTGAATGAAAAATTTTTGTTACAAAAAAAATCGTCTGCCAAAAAAAAAATAATAATAATATTAAATAAAATAAAACAAATGAATAAATAAACAAATATCGTCTGCACAGTCAATCATTTTTTTTCTGAGCCTGCATTTCTGCCATGTTTGCGGAGTCGGAATCAGAGTCCTCACAGAAGATTACTCAGAAAAGTACTTAACAAACATTATTTATCAAAACCATTTTCTTACAAAGTTAGTTTGAAGGAAATCCGACTTTAAGTTCAGGATCAACATTCAACTTAAATTCCCCGTAGACGCGAATGAACGGTTCAATATTGAACAAAAAATGGTTCAAATCAAAAAGCGAAATATGGGAATGTATGGGAAAGCCTCTCCGAGATCTTTCAAACAAAAAAAAAGTTTATTCCATTCGAACGGCTCACTCAAAAGTTATTAGATTGGAAAATTTAAATGCGGTAATGAAGTATCCCAGCTGAGATCCTTCGAACAAAAAAAAAGTTTATTTAAATCGGACTGTTCACTCAAAAGTTATTAGGGGTGACAGCTTGCTTGAGCGGTTCAATGTTGAACGAAAAATTGTTCAAATCGGGAAATGTAAATACGGGAATGAAGTTACCTTGATAAGATCTTTCGAACAAAAAAAAGTTTGTTCAAATCGGATTGTTCACTCAAAAGTTAGCATCGCGGGACAGGTTGTTTGAACGGTTCAAAGTTGAATCAAAAATTGTTCAAATCGAAAAATCAAATATGGGAATGAGCTGTACTCGCCGAGATCTTTCGAACAAAAAAAAGTTTATTCCATTTGGACAGTTCACTCAAAAGTTATTAGGTGGGGAAAGGTTGCTTGAACGGTTCAATGTTGAACCAAAAATGTTCAAATTGAAAATTTAAATGCGGTAATAAAGTATCCTTGCCGAGATGCTTCGAACAAAAAACAGTTTGTTTAAATCGGACTGTTCATTCAAAAGTTATTAGAGGTGACAACTTGTTTGAACGGTTCAATGTTGAACCAAAAATTGTTCAAATCGAAAATGTAGATACGGAAATGAAGTATCCTTGAAAAGATCTTTCGAACAAAAAAAAGTTTGTTCAAATCGTACTGTTCACTCAAAAGTTAGCATCGCGGGACAGGTTGTTTGAACGGTTCAAAGTTGAACCAAAAATTGTTCAAATCGAAAAATCAAATATGGGAATGAGCTGTACTCATCGAGATCTTTCCAGCAAAAAAAAGTTTGTCCAAATCGGAATGTTCATTCAAAAGTTATTAGGGGGGGACAAACAGACAGATCGACCGACCGACCGACACACAAATTCCCCATCTCAATACCCCACTTTCAAATTTTTAATTTTTCAATATTCATTTTACCTTTTTATTTTTTTAACTTGGCGATATTTTTTGGACTTGGCGATATTTTTTAGATGCATTAAGCTACTTTTAATACTTTTTTCGTCTTTCTTTTATTTTTAACGGGAAAGTAGACGAAAAAGGTGGCGAAAGGCGGAACTTCGCTCATGGGCTGCAATTGTGGCACAACTTTAAAAACACGCTATTTGAACTAAGAGCAGGAATAAATATGAAAACGTGCATTCATTTCAGCAGCAATACTAGCACATATATTGATCTTTTGAATTTTGAATCTATGTGCTGTACATAAGTGAACAATGTAACCAAGATGAATTTATCGTTGAAAGCTATTGTTATGAGGAAATTAATTTGTAAAATATATTCTTGCTTATTTATCTTAACAATCCGAATAAATTATTTCTCATTATTTATTTTTGTCAAGGTCTATTTAAGTATAATATTTTAACGGTTAAAGATTTTTGAACAATATTTCACCTTTAGAAAGCTCTACTTATGGAAAAATGAAACTACAAGTTTTTACTCTTAATTATTTAATTAATCATTGAAATTAAGTACAAATTTAAATACTGTTGGCACTGCTTAAACGAATACTGTCGGTTCTAAGAAATATTATTCGATTAGGTAGGGTATTTGTTTAAGCGGGTATTTTTAACAGCTATGGTATGGGAAATATTTGGTTCCAGGATATTTTATTCGTATATGTGGGGTATTCATTTATCCGTTACCTGATTAAACAGGGCCGACAGTACTGAGAATCCATTTACAATTAATAAATGAAGTCTGTATAACTTCAAGTAAATAAAGCTGTTTTTCTTACAAATAGTGTTTAAAGCAAAAAAAAAAAAAAATAATAATAATAATAATAATAAAAAAATGGTTTAAACAAAAAAAGTTTTTTTTTTTGGTTTTCTTTATAAAAAAAAACCAGTTTTTACAAACCCTTGTGCATTATACTATAAATTTATTA
The DNA here is from genome assembly GCA_038373865.1 of Uloborus plumipes. Lineage (NCBI taxonomy): Eukaryota > Metazoa > Arthropoda > Arachnida > Araneae > Uloboridae > Uloborus > Uloborus plumipes. Next base: position 2,540 of record JAXGGA010022936.1, read on the forward strand.
GTATTTTTCTTTTTTCGTAGTATAACATTGAACAATTGAATGATCCAACTTTGTTTTTATTTTCAGAAGAAAGTTAATGTTCTCAATGTGTAATAAAAGAAAGTCTATGCAGAAGCTGTGACCTTCAAAACTTTTGAATATTGTGTGCAGTAATACAAAAAGGACTTTTGACTAAGATTATTGGAATATAGTTATTATTTATCTTTCTTGTTGCAATCCTCCTTTGTGCTATGTATGATCTTTCCTGAAATTCAGGGTGCTGTTGTCTTTCATTAAAAAAAAAAAGGTTGACCATTATTTATGAAATTAAGCACATGGACAGAAAACTAAACAAGCATAGCATGTAAATGAAACAATATTATTCAACAGTTGGTTATGAAGAGAGTGCACACAATTTTTGATAATGTTCAATTGTTATTCAAGCCTATAACTTGAAATTTGATTTTTGGTTCTTAAAATCATAGATAGCATTAGAAAAAGTTTTCTTATCTGAAATAAAAATCTAGTAATTCTTCTACCCCCTTGTTTTGAGCACTACAACTATGTATGATGTGAGAAATTAGGCCTAATTTTTCTAAGCACTGAGTGCTTTTCTTGGTAAACTTAATTTCAAATTATCTGATTAAATTTTTACTACCAACTCAGATTTTTAACCTTATTGCAACAATATCTATTATTCCTTTATGTGTGCATGAGTTAGTTTTAAGGTTCACTTTTGTGTTATGATGCTTTTAAAAATTATAAATGAATTTAACATGCCATTATATGTGCAGGAAATATGTTCATTAAAATCTAAACAGGAATGGACTTTTTTTTATCCTACTGTAAAATACTTTTTCCAACAATTTATAAAAAGCATGGTGGAAGAACTAAATTTACTTAGTTAAAAATGTGATGCTTGTTTAGTTTTTCTCGTGATTTTATGTACATCTTTCTTTTTAAATAAATATTTTAGTTTTAATTAAGGGATTTTGTGCTGGGTGAAAAGTAAAATCTCACTGTTATGAGCTACAGCTCATCTGCTCGGATCAGATGCTTCATAATAGATGAGATTGGAAATTAAACACAAATATTCTATGTATTAAATTATTTCTGTGTTTTTGATCATTAGTATGTTCGTTTTTCTGTGCTTAATTTTTTGGTTGGTGAGAATCTTAACTGTATATAGGCTTTGTATTCGTGCTAATTCATGTTAAAAAAACTCTTGACCACATGTGGCTTATTCAAATGAAGTATCCTCAGTTTCAGCAACCAGTATGCAATTTTTGATTTGCTGGTGCTAATAAATCATGTTTTAAATCCGATTTACTTTAAAAAATAGTCTGTTATATGGTTTTAACCCAAGTTTTAGAATCTAGAAGATATATTTAAAATCACTTCTCATCATTTCTCATAAAGATTTTAAATCATTTTTCCTTTAATATATAAAAGCCATATTTTTCTACAATCGGGAAAATTTTATAATAAACAAGGCAGAAAGTTTACTTTAAAGTTTAAGGAATCTTCATTTGATTGAAAATTAAATGTTGTATACACATGTTTTCGATTGCTATGAATTGTATTACAAATGTGTTATATAGATGGTTGAAATATATATTTGTTAAAGCTTGCTTGTACGTAAATTATGCAATTTTTACTTTTTATAATTTGTATAAAGAATAACTAAGATGATCCAAAAATTAATAAAACTGCTTTAATTTGATATCTAAAATTTTACCAAAGAATTTTTTTTTTCTTTCTGTGATCCCCCCTTCCCAATTTCAGCTCTATGAAACGTTACATTTTGTATAAGTTAAGTGTCTGTTTTATCTTTGCATTCTTTATGTATGTATATGATTATGGCCAACAAAATGAGATTTAAACAAAAGTATTTTTTACGTTTACTTGAATTGCTAAATGGATTAGAATCCTCAGCAATTTTTTTTTTCTCATATCTGCTGTTAACAATAAATTATTTCTGCTTAAAATAGTCATTTTGCTTTTTCTTAGTAAGTTTTAGTACACTTACACAATAGCATATTTTGCCAAAATGCATGTTTCAGGTAAGCTTTTTGACATTCACATTAATATGGAAAAAAAAATTTTTTGAGCATATTTGTAATTGAAAGTATGCAACTGTAGTTGGGACAAAGCTAACCTGGCAGCTTTGTAGAAGTAACAGGAACCGTATCACAACAATTCGCGACATTTTTAATGTATCACAGCCCTATTGCTTATCTGGTTTGCCATAACTGGGATTCGCTCAACCTCGTAAAATATTACATGCAATGAGAAACACAAAATTTTTGTTTTCTGGACGAGGCAAATTGAATGACTTTTTACATCTAAATATAAACAAAATGCTGGATATGAAATTTTTACAACACAAATAAGGATCTATAAACACTAATCCAATACTTTTTCGTCATGGGTACGCGATGTGAAGCATTTTGAATCTTAGCGATTTTTTGTCATTTTAATAAACATTCAAAAAAAAGCTAGCCATCAAACAAAAGAAGACTAAAGTGAAAAATAAATCGCTAACTAAAAAAATAAGCCGTTAAAATGCAAAATAAACCGATAAAAAAAACAAGATGTTAAATAACCTTCAAGAGCCATTATTTTGAAAATTGAACAAAAAAGGGAAATTTTGGCAGTGACCATTTTTGATTCGCCTCATTTTTTTAGATGTCAAAGTAGGACATGAGAAATGAAAATTCTGAAGTTTGTAGCCCCCCAAAAAATTTTGTTCGCTCGGTAAAAATTCCCAAAGTTTCATGTTATGCAGCGCTTTTTTGGTAAAACGGCTGAAAGACGCATTTCAGTGTGCTGTAGTTTTTTACAGAAACGCCACCCCATGTTTACATTTATTGATTGTACAGTGTGTAGTTATGAGGATCCCATAGTTATTTGGGTTGGGGTGTGTTTCTTTCTTCAGTTAAGGGGCCGCAAAGTATGGTTTTTAGACCATTTTCGCTCGACTTTGAACTGCGTTATTTCCCCCCTAAAAGCAACCCCCCGAAATTTTTTTAACATATACTAAAAATTTATACTACGAAGAGAATATGTGGTATTAAAATTGTTTTTTGATCGCAATTAACTCAAAACAGCAACTCTAGGGGAAAAAAAGCTTTCATAGATTATGGAACCTACAGATGTGTACAATAGCGTAAAAAAAAGTAGCGTGGTGTCTCGTTTTCAAGAAAAATTTTTTTGTAGCTCATTTTAATGCTTTTTTCTCATAGTAAAATGTGACCATCAAGTAGGTCAGATCTGCTGAAACTCTTAAGTATATCGTAATTATACATTTAAATTTGTATAGGGAAAGAGAAAAAGACTAAAAACACTCAATTTTGTCTAAATTTTTAGTTTTTTAATTGCAATTAACTCAAAAAACATGAAAGGCTGAAAATATTATTGAATATACATATTACTAGCTTTGAAATATTGGAAAAAGTAAATTCGGTGAGGTATCTTCAGATGTATTCTAGTGGGAGGTCAGAGTGACCTCCCGAAAAATTTCATAATCGAAAAATTTTGCTAAAGATTCGGCCAAGTTGGAAACAATACTGCAACATTCTTTTGAACTTTTCTATTTGTTTATTTTTTACATGTTATGATTAATTTTTTATATTATATGATACCTGCATATGTGTAAAACAACGTACAAAATAAAGTAACCAGGTGTCTCTTCTAGTTTTATAGAAAAAAAAATGTAGCAGATTTTAATATGTTCTCCCGTAGTAAAATGTATCCAGTATGTAGGTCAGATCTGCTAAAACTTAAAATATATGATAATTTATGTATGTGTGTATAGTAATTTTTGAGTGTATAGTAACAGTGAAAAAGAATCACAGCACTTAATTGTGTATGAATTTTTAGAACTTTTAGCTTCTTATTGCAATTATATCAAAAAACGATAAATCGTTATTGAGGGAATTATTGAATTTACATATTACTAGCTGGGCAATGACTAGAAATATTCGAAAAAATAAATACTGTGAGGAATTTTTATAGGCTCCCCAATGGGAAGTCAAAGGAGGTCACTGTGACCTCCAGAAAAATTTCATATTCGGAAAATTTTTCTGAAGATTCAGCAACTTTAGAAACAATACTGCAACATAGAAATTTTCTCCTTCACGGTGCTCAGATCCTGGGATCAACAGAAGCTGCATCATACCTCCTCTTCATGACTGACCCAGAACTTGGATGCTGCATCGTCCGTCGCGCAGACTAATCAGGCACGCGATCGTGGTATAAGCAGAGGGCCGCGAGTGTTAAGTGGTTTACGGTCTCCAAAAATGGATTCCATCCCATGTAGACATTTTCGGCAACAACCGAGCTGATGAACTGGCCAAGAAGAGCTGTTACTCTGACAATCCTTCCTCTTCAGAACTTACCTTTTCAGAACACCAATCTATTGTAAATTCTGAGATTTTGGAGGAGTTCAAGATCCCTCCCTACCATGAGTGGTATGCTGGCAAAGAGCCCGGCTCTTCATTTGCCCTAAATTGTAACAGATCATCGAAACCTGCAATTTCTAGATTAGCAAGCGGGCACACGAAGAGTTTCTAATTCATTGAGGGCAGGAAAGTCTTCGATGTCTGCTCTAAATGCAATACTCAGCAGGCTTCTCCAGAGCACATCCTGGACTGTCAAGGACTTTACAAAGAAGATAGCTTTGATTCACCTCTTCTTCTTCTCGATTTCCTACGGGTCAATGGTCTGATGGACCTTGTCTGACTTCGTCAGACATTTGGAGGATTAGTCTCAACTCAACTCAGAAATTTTCTATTTATTTATTTATTTTTTACACGCTGCATAACATCAAACTTTGGGAATTTTTACCGAGCGAACAACATTTTTGGGGGGCTACAAACTTCAAAATGTTCATTTCTCATGATCTACTTTGACATACAGGTAGTTATCAAAATAATGGAAACACTTGAGATTCATAAGAGAAATCTACCGTTCATCGCAAAATAAGCGGTCAATTGTTCTTTAACTTTAGTCATACAAAATATAGACTTCACCGGATATTTCCACATTGAAATAAAATTACCCATGCATTTGGGGGACGACAAAAAGGGGGTTGGAAGAAAAACCGCTTTTTGACCATAACTCATTGAAAATGGTTTGGAATAAGCTATAAATTTCAGTAATTAACTAGCATACCATGTATAATTACTGTACAAATTTTTATGAACGTACCACTCTTACTTCCGAAGATATGAAACATTTTTTAAAAAACAGCAATTTTATTTGAAGAGTTTTTGCTCATAACACGCAGAGTTTTTGATCAAACCTTATCAAAACTTCAGGAAAAATGACAAAATACAAGAGAAAGAACATACTAAAACGGTAAATAAAAATATTAAAAATCCGATGAGATATGAATGTTAAAAGGAAATATTTTTTGACGGCTCTTGCGCGAACGACAGAAATTTATAACTACAAAAATATTGTACCCTAATTTATACTGCATCTTATAAAAAAAGTTTCAGTTGAATATCATGAAAATTGAAAAAGATATCAGCGATCTAGTGAGCTGTATTTCATTCACTTGCAGACAATACATAAAGAGTGAGGGACTGTCCACAAAGAGCTATTTTTAAATTAAAGGTTATTGCGTCATCGTTCAAAACCAACGTTTCAGGGGGTGTCCGGATACTTTTGGCCACCTATGTATAAGGTCTTTTTGGCCGAATAGGCAAAATGTGACTTCTTTGCCGAATATAAATTTTCAAACTGTAGACAATTTAACATTGAAAAAAAATGCTCGATTGTCACCACACTATTTGTGGACATCCCCTTGCCATTTATGTATTGTCTGCGAATGAATGAATTACAGCTCACTAGATCGCTGATATCTTTCTCAATTTTTATGATATTCAACTGAAACTTTTTTTATAAGATGCAGTATAAATCAGGGTACAATATTTTTGTACTTATAAATTTCTGTCGTTTGCGCATGCACAGTGAAAAATTATTTCCTTTTAACGTTCATATCTCATCTGATTTTTAATATTTTTATTAACCGTTTTAGTATGTTCTTTCTCTTGTATTTTGTCAGCTTTCCTGAAGTTTTGATAAGCTTTGATCGGAAACTCTGCGTGTTATGAGCAAAAACCCTTCGAATAAAATTGCCGTTTTTTAAAAAATGTTTCATATCTTCGGAAGTATAAATGGTACATTCATAAAAATTTATACAGTAATTATACATAGTATGCTAATTAATGAAATTTATAGCTTATTCCGAACTATTTTCGAAGAGGTACGGTCAAAAAGCGGTTTTTCTTCCGATCCCCTTCTTGTCGTCCCCCAAATGCATGGGTGATTTAATTTCAATGTGGAAATGTCCGGTGAAGTCTATATTTTGTATGACTAAAGATAAAGAACAATTGATCGCTTATTTTGCGATGAACGATAGGTTTTTCTTATGAAACTCAAGTGTTTCCATTATTTTGATAACTACTTGTATAAAAAAAATGAGGAAAATCAAAAATGGTCACTGCCACACCTTGTGTGAATTTCAAAATAATGGCTTTTAAAAATCAATTCGTTAAGTAAATATACTGAAACAGAATGCAAAATTGTAAAATAGTCATGAAATTAACTTTTAATATTGTCCTTAATTTATTATCCTGACAGTTTTCTTTTACGCCGGAGATAGTACTAGAGTCGCAATAAGTTTTAAGTGCCCCAATTCTCGCCAAGCAAACTGAGAATTTTACTGATCAGAAGATAACATGACATGAAATTTAACTTTTTTCTTAAAAACACAAAATATTGTGTTTTAATTGAATATTTATGACTTAGAATTTTCAATTCTAAAGTTATTTGAAATTTTTTGTGCGGAAAAATAACTTTTTACGCAATACATCACCAGCTCGTTTATTCCATCCATGGACTGCAGTTTCATGCACGAAACTGCAGTCCATGGATGGAATAAACGAGCTGGTGGTGTATCGCATGTTTCTGACTTAGCCCTGGCTTAGGGGCGGTTACTTACTGCTTTATACCTATTAATGATTTACAGATGAACTAAATTCTGTGTGGCGGAACCTCACAAGTTGTAGCATATCGTACACTGCCAGGTTAGGTTTGCCCCAACTGTAGAACTAACGTTTGAAAATAAGTTAAAACGGAACACCCTGTATATAAATTTGCGGCTTTCTGCAAGAATCTAAAATTTACTTCTTTTGAAATGTAAGCAAAAGGGCTGTAAGGTATTTATATATTCATTAATGCTTTTTCCCACTAATAAGGTAAGTCTTCGGATAAGTACTCACTTTACTTGGAAATATTTACATTTATAATACAGTTTAGGATGAAAAAGATTACATTTTTCCAGGGTTTTGACAAAAATAATGATTTTCCCTGACTTTTTAGATCAAAATAATTTTCCCGACAGTTACAAGTTCTTTCTGATCTTTAAAAATCCTGAATATGCTTCCGTAAAAGGAGGCTCTCAGTTTTAAATTATAAATTTTTATGGAAAGACTTCATGAATTAGATAACCAATACAAACCAATCGATGAACATAGAAAATTAACACAAAAATATATACAAAGAAATTTATTCTGACAAATAATGTTTCAATATCAAGAAACAAAGGTGTGAAATTTTTAAAACCATTTTTATACAAGAAGGCTTACAAAATCATATCGAGTTCATGGCGTGTGAATGTATTGCGTGAATCATTAGGTATTCTTGGATAACCAATAACTAAAGAATCTTGTCCACCAATATACAATGTGTTATAAATTTTCCAGTACACATCTCTCACTTTTCTGGCCGGATGAAACAGACCCTGCAAAAAAAGTTAAAATTAATGAAACAAGTACAGTTGAATATTTAGAATATCCTTATATTTATAAAAATTTGAGACAGTCTCTTTAAAATGCTTTCATCTCTCTAAAACAGCAAATAGTTCGCAAAAAAAAAAAAAAAAAAATGAATGCAAATACGCACCTGAAGACAATACTGTAAAATCTTGATTGGTCCAAGTGCAACACGAAGCCCTTCAACTGCACCCATGAAGGCTTGCACAAGATGAGGGGATGTCTCAAATATGTTTGGCCAGACGTAGTTCAGCAAATGTACCAGGGCATCCTCACAGCCAAAGCCATACACACCCAAGGCCATGTGCTGGATGGCAGCACATGCTGTCTGGCGATGAACTAAGTCTCTTCAGTAGAAATTGAAAAAATATTATTTTTTAATAAATGGAATAAAATTAGCGAACAACAGTTAACATATCATCCTACCTCATAGTTCACTTTGAACTAACTGAAATCTAAATTCAGTGTTACCACAGGAAAAATTAATAAAAAAGTAGTCCCAAAATTAAAAAAGCTGCCAAAAAAAGTAGTCCCCAAAAATGAAAAAGTTTAAAAAAAAACAGTATTCATGATCAGATAAATGAAGTAAGAAATAAATAGTACAGCTGAAAATTTAACATTTGTAACAAGCCCTCATCTGTTTTGCTGAGGAATTTAAACTGAATGTGCATTTACAAAAAAAAAAACTTTTGCCAAAACTTATTAAAAAAGGGACATGGAAAAAAAAAGATGGAAAAAAAAAGCCAGATTTTTTTCACATTTTCAATGAAGAAAAAAATCTGGACTTACTCATTCGACCATTCTAAAGAGTACTTTTAAAATTTTTATTTCACGACATTTATAAGATGTGTTAAAAATAGAGTTTAGTAGTACTTACAAATTTGAAAAATTTTGGAGTTATTTTAGTGGTATTAAAAATTTGCAGGGAAAGGTGTACTGTTAAGGTATGTTTGCAACAACTACAATAAAAATAATTACTGCAGAAAAAACACTTCGCTGCTTGAAATGAACAACAGCATATCTGCAAAAATCGATTTTTTTTTATTACATCAAAAAATTCTGTTTTTACTTTCTTCTATATCTAATATATAGAAGAAAGTATTGGTTTCGTGAAAATTTTCGAATGTCGAATTTTGACGGATTTGCACGTTTTGAGGTGCGCTGAGTCCATTTCGACCATTTTTGGAAAATGTCTGTCTGTGTGTGTGTGTGTGTGTCTGTGTGTGAGTCTGTATGTGTGTGACCAGTTTTTGTGGCCGCGCTAGAGCAAAAACTACTGCATGAAATCGAACAAAAATTTTTGCACATATGTACCACCATGTGAACTGGTGCACCTGACTTTGTTTAGAGAATTCCTCCAAGGGGGGTGGAGCAATCGCACGTGTTCTGCGCGGGAGTGAGTGCTATATCTCAGGAAGTAACCGGCGGAATCAAACGAAAATTGGTCCATAGGTAGACCCTACTGAGTACAGGTGCTGATTCAATTTGTTTGTCAATATCTCCAAGGGGGGTGGAGCAATCGCACGTATTCTGCGCGGGGGTGACTGCTATATCTCAGGAAGTAACCGGCGGAATCAAACGAAAATTGGTCCATAGGTAGACCCTATTGAGTACAGGTGCTGATTCAATTTGTGTGTCAACATCTCAAAGGGGGGTGGAGCAATCAAAAGTGCTTATTTTGTCATTGCACCTACTGTATCTCGGGAAATATTGCTGCGATTTGAATGAAATTTGGAATAACACTAACTCAATATGGAAGCAAGCATCGATTAAATTTTGTCGCCAATCTCCTCAGGGGGAGGATGGGGTGATCTTTGCGCTTAGTCAACAATGCGAAAAATTAATTCATTAAAAAATCGCTTTCACGCTATTTAATTATCAAAACAGCTGAAAACTTTCAATGATTTGAAATTTTTAACTGTTGCCAATTTCTTTTTACTAACAAAAAAAATGTTTGCAATTAATCTAAACAAGGCTTTTGCAATGATTTCCAATTTCGCTCGTTGATTCTGAATTCGCAGGGTTATTACGATAATTGGGAAATTGGAGCTGTTTCCAATTATTCGGGCGAGTACGTATTTTATTTTGTAACTGGAATTCATATGATAGATATAGAAGAAAGTTTCGTGACGGCCACGACAGCTAGTTTTTACTCTTTCTTGTGGTATTATCGGCATATCTCTAGTTTCAAAATATCACGCAGCAATCGTTAATATTGTTGTGCATAGTTATTATTTTGGCGCGCTCTTCCCAGTAAACAACGACACAGCCGCCATTGTGTCAGTTCTGAATAAGTGCTTGGAGTGTCTATCATCTATGTCTATGTAAGTTGATTCGACATAAGTACCCTTAATACCATTTTACTTCAAAATGCCGTTTTACTGCAAAAACTTTGAAACGCTCTCCTGAAAAGTCGTGTTTTGCAGATATGCCGTTGTTCATTTCAAGCAGCGACTTAATTTGTACAATTATTCAATAATGATAATTTCATTTTTTAGTTGCAGATTCAAAGTAAATAAGAAAATTAAAACAAAACAGCAATAATAATTTTGTCAGTGAGAAACTATAAAAAGCATTCTTTTCATAGTTTTGAAAAATTTCGGAAGGGGTTTGAACCCCAAAAACCCACCCCTTCAATACGGCCCTAACTCCACATATTGGTTCTGCAACATGAGATGGTGTGAGGGAGGACTTGTGAAGAAAGTCTGAAGTGGAGAAATAGAGCTCTTAATCATAATGTTTACTAGTACTTTGTTCCTTGCAAAAAATCAGAAATATAATGCTATAATATTACAAAATTGAAACAAAATCAGCGATTCAGTACTTTTTGTGGCAAGTGAATAATCATGCTTAAAATAATTGCGGAGTTTTTTTTTTAGTTTTTAAATGAAAATTTCAGTAAAAATGAGAATAAATTTTATGTACTTTGTCTTCTTACAAAGCTTTGATTTATACTCAAAAAAAAAAAAAAAACTCCCAAAAATTGTGCAAAAGGATTCTTATTTTTCGCAAAGTAGAATATCACAAACTTGAATATTGCATATAAATGAGCTCTTTAAAATAAAGAAAAACTTTAAACAATACACCTCTTTTTCCCCTGTTTAATTTGTATCACTTTGCATAATTTTCCTCTATTTAATCATTAATTCTAAAAATATTAATCAATGAGTTATTTCAACTTTCACACATTCCAACTGTTCAAATGGAAGCTTTTGCAAAAACTATCCCTTAAAAAATTAATTATATAAAAAAGAAGTTGATTAAGGTTTTAAGTGAAAAATACTTATTGCAAGTAAAAAATTTAATAATTAAAAGCTCATTTGCTAAATATTTAGTACACTTCCCACCAAAAAGTAATTACAATCGATAAAAAATAAAAGTCAAGGTTGAAAAAAAAAGAACTATGGATATAATATGCTTCAGTTAGCTGATGTTAAAATAGCTGTAAAATTCTAAAATAATTGAAATTACAAGATGTGCACAGTTATTGAAATCTCCAACAGTGTAGAATTTGGGCGAAGCTCGTGCTTGATGTCTGTAAGTTCCTAAAAATAATTTTTTACTTAATCAGCTGTTTATTATTAAAATTCAGTTAAAGGAAAGTCTTAACTAAGTCAGTTAATTCAATCTACTAAACTTTGAGTCGATTTTTCCCCAATATATACCAAATAAATAGATCCACCTCCCTTCCTCAGTAGCTATGGCTATTAAGCAAATCACTTTTCACTCAATAGCTAAAATAGCAAAGAGGTTATTCAAAAATCTAAGCCCCTCCCTGATTTAAAAAAACATAGTGGATCTGTCCATAATAAAAGGCAAAGGAATGTTCTTTTTTTAGGTGAC
>JAXGGA010022937.1:0-14204 GCA_038373865.1 Uloborus plumipes
AAGAAATTGAAATAGCTGGGTAATTGAAAAAGTGTATTGAGACATTTTTTGTCGGCTAAATTATTTTCCCTCGTCCCCATTATCGCGATTTAAAGTCTTAAAATGTGCCGAAATCTTATGAAAAGACGCGAAATTAACCCTTAGTTTAGCACATATCAAAAATTTAAAAATTTTGCCAATTTTTTTTATTTTAGTATTTTGGGGTAAAATGCAAATATTATATAGTTAAAAAATTTTTCAAGGGAAAAAATGAAAAGAAAATCGGTTTTATAAATTGTGTATCCTGTAGGATACACTGCCAAAGTAGTAAATAAGAATACATAAAAACTTTTTATAACATTTAATCAAGTATTTATTTACAATACAACTACATCTATCTATAAATTATTATGCAAATCAAAATACAAAAGAAATTAAGAAATAAAAGAGAAAATACCTGTAATCGACGTGACGCCATGTTGTTTTGGTAGAACACACTGTAACACTTATAAACTTAATAATGAACGCGTTAATTCCTAACTCTTTAGCTAAACTAATTAAGTCACATTTTTTTCCCTTTCCCAAATATGCCATTTTTTCTACTATCACACAATAGAATGCATATAGCTCAAAGTACCACTTTCAACACAAACAAATTTTGAATTGCAAATCCAAATAGAATTAACATTTACTCTCTGAAAGAACCATATTTACATAATGCATTACTAAAAACAAATTTACTAGAAAACTAAATTTGCTGCCTCCAAAATATGAAAGGTAAGAACTTACCCAGCTGTTAACGTGATGATACCACAATTTCCTTTTTTTTTTTTTTTTTTTTTTAAATCCCATACACGCGTGGAACACGCGTAATCCAGAGTCTGAAATAGTTCGACTGTCACCTATTCTTTTCTGTCCACTACACGCGCGGAACACGAGTAATCCAGAGTCCGAAATAGAAGAGAGTCCGAACTTTCACTATTCTTTTCTTCTGTTTCACGAACAGTCTTTGCTTGGACGCACGAAGAAAGCACACAAATATCGCATAGGTCGCATTTAGCGCTTTGTAAATAGCCACAGTAAAGACAGATGTTGGAAAAGAAGATTCGAATAATGCTAAAGGTTAAAAGCCAGCCCCCTAGAGGGCGCTTAATTCAAATTAAAAAATGTAGAAAGTGATGTATCCTGTAGGTTACATTGCCAAACTAAGGGTTAAAGACTAGGCGAAAATTTGAAGGTAGGGAGTAACTTCACCTTTTGCATCCGCAAAGTTTGAACGATGTTTTCCATTTCTCACGGAAGCTCACTAAACAAGAGACTTTTTTTTTTTAATTTCGACAGACTTTAAGACCTCATATTTTGATAAAGGAGACTAAAGTCAAATAATTTATACGTCTAAAAGCATGTTTTGCTATGCTCTTTCTAATGATTCACATTTTTAATTTTTCATAATGACACTACGGTACGGTTTCGAGGTAAATATAAAGTAAAGAAAGTACTGTCAGCAGAAGAAAAAGTCACTCAAACTTTGATTTTTAATATCCATGCATAAATGTTATGCATGCATAAGTGCTATTATCGTGACGTCTGTACAATTTTATTTATGTACTCGTAAAAACGTACAAGCAATCAAAGAACCCAATTTGACCATTCCTAAATTGTTTTGACAAGTTTTATTTTCGTGATATCTGTATATGAGTGATTCTACAAAAATGGGCAAATTTGTGTTCCATACTGATTGCTCTATGTTTTTAGTTTAATAACAACTATTTTGGGAATATTTTTATGCGTCTTTTGTTCTGTAATTCTGATTATCAACAAAGTCAATAATTAATTATTATTCATTTAAAAATAAAATATTACATTGAAATATCATCCACATGCCTTGTCCCATAGGTGCAATTTTCACAATCAATGGAATATAGATTTTAAAAAAAAAGTGATTTTTTTCTCAAGAGTTTTTTATTTGTAAATGTGAATGTGTGCAAGATGTAAATCACAAAAAAAAAAAAAAAAAAAAGCAAAATAATGTGAAAATGTCTCTAAAAGTGAATCTAAACTTTGTCCCAGCGATTATCAGTCATCCACATGTCTGAAAAGTATAGATTTTTTTCTCTGAGAGGTTTTATTTCAAAATCTGGCAACACATCTTAAAATAACGCATGGAACTTTGTTATTCCTGGTCGAAGATTAATTTTGCTGTTCCGCAATTACTTTTTGATAAAAAGCAAGCTAAACTCAACGTTCAAGGCAAGTGTTTTTCATCTTTGTCATATGGCCTACAGAATGCAAGTAAAATGTACATGTAAAATTTTTTTGATGATGAATAGTCCTAAATCTTACATTTGTAGGTTCTTATTCGAAGTTAAGCCGAAAAAATTCAGATATGACTTTTTGAGAACATATTACTTGTGTTTTGTCATTCACATGCCCTTTTCCTAACGTCATTCACATGCCCCAATATGAGACACGTGGATGAATCAAAAGCCGAACTATGACAGTACAATGTTTAAAAATTATATCTAACAGTTTACAGGTTAAAAAATTTCATTAATATATCTATTGTGTTTGTGTTATTCACCTACCTATTGTGTCATCCACATGTACTTTTTATCATTCATATATGCCTTCAAAAAAATAAAAATCCAAAAATGCAATAAAATACAAACATTTAAGCTCTGCTGATATTCTATTTTAATTATGCAACTTATAAAGTACTTTTCTGATTTTTTTCAGATTTTTAATTTTAAATAAATTTTTTGAAATCTACATGTTAGAAATATTCCCGTATTTGTACAACCACCCATATATGTCTGTTTGCATCAGAAGTGTATTATTACCGGAATGCACCGGAACGACGTGTCAGTACTGCTTTTCTGGAAAAATATTTTATTTTCAAATAAAATATTGTTTAATTCAACTTTTGCATTGATTTTCTTTTTAATCTACTCATTCTTCTTCTTTTTAAAATTATTTATATTTTATAGAGTGGAACCTCGATTAACTGAAGTAATCGATGCCGGATCACTTTCGGTAAATCGAAAATTCCACATAAAAGAAGACTGCAGAAGTTTTTAGACTGGACTTAAACACGAACACCTTTGCAAAATAACTACTAAGTGTGATGTTTTTAATTTCGGTACTTTAATTAAAAGACGAAAAGTTTATAAGTAAAAAAATGCAATATGAATTGTATAAGTTACGTAATACAGCAGGCTTTGACAGTTAACGCGTTACTAACAATGGAGTCGATATTTATTTTAGTTCTTAGATTTTAAAAATAAATACGTAATTAAAAATAATTATTTACGAAAACAAAATAATTTTAGATTCAATCGCTTTCGATTTGGGGGTATTTTAAAAACTTCAGTTATTTACAGTCTTTAGAAATTTCCGAGTGGGTGGGAAAAAAAAGGGATAAATATGCACGGATGATTTGGTGTCTGTAGAATCAATTCCAGAGACTTTGAACTTTGAAGTTAGGGTGAGTTCTGGTAAGTGCGTCCACGGGGTAAGTGCGTCCACGGGGTAAGTGCGTCCACTGGGAATTATATGAACGCTATCCTGAAATGGCTTCTGCAACACATCGACTATGTTAGATAACTGTCTAATGATAATTTCAATAGGTAGAATTCAGGCCTGGGTTCAATAGACGAAACACAATCAGAGACAACTTAAATGTCTTCAAAAAAAAAAAAAAACTCTAAAGTAAAGATTGAGAAGGTTTTGTTTCAGTTTCTCTTGTAGTCATAGCAAGCAACTGAAGTCAAGAAATGCAAGTTGTTTCTTTTGAGTAATAGCTACTTATAACATACGTGGGGTATTTTGATCAAATACTCTAAGTAAAATGTGTTTATATGACAGTACGCACTTTCCCTTTCTTTAAAGTAAGGTGGGGGTAAATGCGTACCATTATTGATGGGGCAAGTGCGTACCACTATCATGAGGCATATGCGTACTATTATGCAGAGCAAGTGCGTACCATCATGATGAGGCAAGTGTGTACCATTACGTGGAAAATCCGACTCTCGTAATTCACCTTTAATTTTGCTTATAACTCTTTTATAAGCCGATTATAAATAAGGCATCATTTCCATCAAGTATTTATATTTACATTGAATGCAGCATAAGATTTCACTTTTATTCATTACCTCTGAAATATATTGGCTTTTAGATATCAGTTAGTAAATTTTTCGTTGAAAATAGCGATCATAAGCTATACTTAATTTAAACCAGAATGACAAATAAAGCAATGACATTAAGTGAAACACTAAATAAGGAACCAACTGATTCAAAAAACGAAGGTGGAGTAATGAATAAATTATATTCAAGAAAATTAAGAACACCTTGTGAAAAACTATTTCAATGTACAAGAAAAAAAAAGTACAAGTATCATACAATCAATTATTTTCTTTTTGCTCCTTATTTTGTGTTTTTTCTTACTGCTGCTGATTTTAATAAGAAAAATATTTTAAAACCGTATTTATTCAAAAAAAAAAAAGAAAAAAAAAACCGAATTGTTCACTCAGGTTAGCTAACGATCGACCATACAAATAGAATTAAAGAAAATTGACAGGGATACGCACTTACAACGCTATTGGACGCACATGTCTCATCTTACATTTAAGAAGGGGTAAGTGCGAACCCTGGCTTACACACAGACTGATTAATGTATTAAACCAAAATAAACTATGTAGACTATAAGTGATTATAACTAAATAAAAACAACTGACATTTCCTTACTTGGTCTTATTAAAAGGACAAAGGAAGAATCACACACACAACTCTCAATCTTCAAATCACAGTTGTTCATAAGACACGAGGGGTGGGATATCCCTGATTGCGTTTCATCCATGCAAGCAAGTGCTGATCTCTAGTATTAAGAATTATCCCAAGGCAATTACCTAACATATTTAATATGCGCCAGAAGTTTTTTCCTGCTCATATTCACATAATTTAAGGTGGACGCACTTACCCCGCTAGGTAGGGAAAGTGCGTACCTTAGAATAGGTGTCATAAACCAGGTTACAAAACCTATGCTTGTGGTTTATTTGACATATTATATGCTTGAAAATCTTAGTAAATGATCTGGAAATAAAACTAAAAAATAATTGTGAGTGTACAAGATTTTTCAACAGAGCAGCATCCTTGAGAACATGAACTTTGTAAAAAAGGGTACGCACTTACCAGAACTCACCCTACTTTATTTTTAAAAAATAAAATTTAAAGAAAACCAAAGTCGAATTAACGAAAGTCTTGTTAAAACTGTTTCGGATAACTCAGTCTGTTTTTGAACTCATTTTTTAAGAACAATTTTACTGTTGATCACTTGACAAACAATTTTCATCGAGCTCTCAAATAGAAACCGAAAATTAAACAATTCTTTTACAAAGGAAATAACTAGTCTCAAACCTTTACGCTCTAAGGTCTCCGCCGACTTAGTGTCACTGACACTTTATATAAATCAAAATACTAGAATGCACACTATGGCTGATACCAAAGGTTCTGAGAGACTTATCCTCTAAATAACTCCCTGGTTGAGAAATGACGAATGTCTCCTACTTCACTACCGATTTTGGTGCTCTGTAAACATTGTTTCACTGCGAGCGTAGTGTCAATGCAGGAAAACAACTTGTTCGCGCAACGGCATGCCATTGCCAAGTGAAGTGCAAGCTAAAATGCCTCAGGAAGGGGGGACTATTGGTGACGTTTTTAAAAATGTTCTTGATTTTCATATCACAACTTACCATAGTCTTTACGCAATCTTTTCACCAGTCTACATTTATCCGGCGGGATCGTATTTTTAATGAAGACATCAAGCAAGAATTTTTTTTCTTGCTGATTGTATAAGTTAAGAAGATTTTTCAGAGCTGCAGAAAGGGGACTATGAACTCTTTGAATTCTTGTAATTTGTTCAGAGTCAATGTCATAAAGGCAGTTAATTTTGACGGTGTAAGTACATTTATATCATCCACTCTGACTTGTTAACAGTGCTTAGTTTCTAATAAAAGCTGAGCGAGAACGAGAGCTGTAGTCTTCAAAAAAAATTTCATACATAACTAGCATGATATTAATCCTATGTAAGTTTTTTCTCATAAATTAGAAAGAAGTACATGTGATGAGCTCCGATGCAAATTAAGCCCTAAATACGACATGTTAACAAAGTTCACCAGTGTTACAGTGATGGTGCCGATTCATTTCCTCTCATTTATTAAGTACTCTTATTTATCTATCACTAATTGAAAAAAAAACACACAATTTTTGTTGTACACGTTCAATAAAGGGATTTGCTAAGGCATCTTTTTATCTGCTCTAGTACCATATTGTCGTGTCGTAGATCTACAAAACATTTTTTGCAATGAAACTGATTAGGTTAACGTCAGATTGACTAACGTTACGTTGACGTGACTTCTAAGGCGTCCTCTTTACATCTCATACAATATTGTGATAGATCTACAACACATTTTTTTGAAATGAAACTGATTAGGTTTACGTTAATTTGTAATTCAGTGTGATCCTAAATTGAGAGCTGTTATGGAAAAATATTATTAATTGCTTTTTTTATTATTATTATTTTAAGGTCAAGGCAGTAAAGACAAACAATACCTATATTTTAGCCACTCTGACACGAAAAATTTCAATACATTTCACTAGTCACCAGTGGCGAATTTACCATGTCGCAACTGGGACAATTTCGAGGAGTTCAACGTCTATAAAGGCCCCGAAGGAGATAGGTATTGAGAGAAAATACATATGGAGGTAAGGTAAACCCTTTTCTTTTCGTCGAATACGATCGAACACTTCTGAAGCATTTCCTTTATGTCTGCTCTGGAATTATAAATCATTGTTATATATCTGCAACATATTTTCTTGTCATGAAAATGATTATATTTATGGGGATTTATATCACCAGGAGTAACATTTAATGTAATTCTACATTTTGAAGAGTAATTCTTGGAGAACATTTGTTTTTCTTTCCATAACAGACGTAGTAGAGACAAACAGTATATCCACCTCTTGTTCACTCTGACATCTTAAACATCCCACCAATGTCGCAAGGGTGATGCACAACATTGTCTTTAAACTCCTTGTTTCCATCCCCATAACTCTTCCAGTACAAGAAGTGCGTGACTCCAAATGGAGACTTGTGCAGCCCGCCCTCTGTAAGCCGCTTGTTTATAGCAGGCTTTTTTCTCATTCCCAATCTGGGAAATGGATGTCGAGCAACGTCGGGAGACGACGGGTGTAGAGATCGCCCTTGCGTGGGCCGATCCATCCACTGAATCAGAGACTGGCGGTTGACCCTGGTGCTTTCCGAAGATAACTGTCACGAATGAATGATGCTCCAGGAAAAGGAAATGTACACAACTCCGCTACGCTCGAGATAAGACTCGAAAGGGTAATTGAAACAAAGTCGAGGGGGAAATAATTAGGGTATCGAATCAGAGGGGGGTGAGGATATTTTTCACGTGTGCACGGAGGCGATGCTGGTTTTTAATGAAGGTGGGATCGAAGAGAGTTTGCAAGTGCTTGCTTTGTTGCCTTCGTTTCTCTTTCTCACCTGTGCAGGGGCGCCCCAGACTAAAATTTTTGGGAGGGGGAAAATTATCAATTTGCCGAATGAAGTTCCAATTTTACCGAATAATAAAGTATACGCATGCACAGGTACACATGTCGTACATACTTAACATTTAATGAGAAAAAATATTAGGTATCTTAAAGAAAAACTTTATAAAGAAATTAAAAAGAACAAACAATCTCAATGTTGCAATTTTTTCTTCAACTTGCCGAATCGTCAGTAAAAATTGGCAAATAAAGAAATTTTTGGGCGGTCACAGTGACCTTTAGTGACCTCCCTTTTTAATGTTACTTGACATTTGACAATACAGAAAGAAAAATATATACATCAGAAAAAGTGTTTATTTCTTTTTTTTTGATCGAAAAACAAAATTTTCATACTTTTATGTATATAAAAAATAGATGTCCTTAGACTAATTCCATACGCTCACTTAACGGCAAAACCAGAAAACGAAAAAGCTGCAACAATAAAACTTTGAGCGTGAGCCTGAATTACTATAAATTACGGTTTTATTACAGAACCCTTTCATCTCCTAAGCCCTTCAATTCGTAGCAGTTTAAGCAGCAACTTTCAATTCGTATTCCACATGAAACGATAAAATTATTAAATTGAATATATTTTTGAAATTTCCTTTTAGAGGAAATAATGATAAACTAATTATTTTTATTTTTTGAAAGAAAATTCCCTTAAATATGATAACAGTATACAAATATTTTTGTAAATACCCATGCATTAATTGAATCGTAAATTTTAATGCCCTCGATTATTCCGCGTTTACGAAAAAATCGCGCTTTTTTGTTGTCTCTCGATAAGCACGATACAACGAAGAGTTGCACCTTTTTTTTAAACATGCTTTCATTCATTACTGAAGGTTCCCCCTGCTCACTAAATTTCCTGTCCTTTGTTCTTATTTACGTTTCCCAAATGACATGAATATTTTATTTAAATGGAAGTCTTAAAAGAATTTTGCAGTATAATTCAGCTAATTTCAGAGTCACAAACTAAAAATTGCTAGTTTTACAGTAATAAACTGTAAAATTGCTTAGTTTACACTAATAAACAATAAAATTGCTGCTTTACAGCAATAAACTGTAAAATTGCTAATTCTGTAGTTTATTACTGTTCATTTTACAATTTTAAACTGGAACCTCTGCTGCCATTATTATACTGTTGTTTATACAGTATAATACAGCTAATTTTGTGGTATTAAACTGTAAAATTGTGGTAATAAACTAAAATTGCAGCTTTACAGTAATAAACTAAAATTAACACTTTTGCAGTGAATTGCTGTGCATTTTACAGTTTAAAGTGGAACCTCTGCAGTGTGGTGAAAGAATGCATTAGAAATTGAAAAATGAAATCCGTAGTTTATAAGCTTCTTCGAAGATTATTAACTGAAAAATCTTAATGTTGACCTTACAGCATATTAACACTTTATTTTAGTTAATCGGCTCTTTGATCAGAAAGGAATAAAAATGCATTTCCTCTTTTTTTTTTTTTTTTGAAACAGCTACAACTTTTCACGAAACCCTATTTCGTAAATTATCAAATAAATTCGACATTTATTCTGAAAGATGGACACGTTCTCAAGTGAGTCACATAAATAAATACACGTCACTCTTTCTTATCCTTCGTGTTGCCACACAACGAATGATAATACTCGCTGCAGAATACTTTCTATTAAAATCAAAATGATTCCTTGCCACTCAAAAAATAAGGATCTTATTTTATCTCCTGTTACACTTTTGCCAATGAGTTACCTATACAGTAACCAAAACATTTCCTCATTTTTAGAAATAAGATAAGTTTTTTTTTTTTTTTTTTTTGATAAGAAAAGCGACGCCTTTCAATATCGCTTTTATTATCATATTTTGATCCTTGAATCGAGGAATGCTGAAACCACTTAAAAATATCTACATTCACTGCATAGTTCTTTTTACTTAAGTATTTCAGGAGGCATGTGCGCATGCGTCATTGTCACTTTCAAGGGTTGAAGTAAGAAAATGACCTTTTGTACGCTCAGTAGTTGTCAGAGAAAGAGTTGTTTGGTAATTTTGAGCTCGATTGAGAAAACAAACTTGTGTTGATATTTTTACAGCTGTTTGCATTTTTCGCAAATTTCATCTTTTCCTCCATTATTTCATCCAATAGAAAATGATATAGTTAATTGCAGTTTATTTAATGTGGTTTGCACATTAGTCAGGCAGCGTTTTCTCTATTTTAAAACTTGCAAGCAGAGCGACCTTGAGACACATTGAGCAAGTTTTGAAACTAAACGTAAGAGAAATCTTTAATAATGTGTTCGGAATCTCTTTTGCTTTGAAAGTGAAAATGTCACAAGATTTAATTTCCACTTCTTTCCAACCTTTGGGCTGTGTCAACTTCTTAAAAATTAAGTGATTATCGTGTATATTAAATCCTGAATCAAGAAAATGAGCTTTATTTTCTTTTCAACAGTCAAAAATTTTCTCAAATCGCAACCTTTTCAAAAATAAATGAATAAATCTGTTTTACCAATTCGCTCAATGTCGGAAATTATTACATGCAACGGGAAACAAGAAAATTTTAGTTTGTTTTCCGGATGAGACAAATTTAATGATTTTTGACATCCAAATATTAACAAAAATCTGCAGATGAGATTTCAAAGTTGGAATTTTTACGCAACAAATAAGAATGTATACGCTCTAATACAGTACTTTTCCAAAGTCGTTAGAGCAGTTTCCAAGATACGAAATACAAATAAATAAATAAACAAATAAATCTATATATATAAAAATGGATGTATGTATATTTGTTTGTATGTTTGTTCTTTATACAAATCCAGTTTTCGTCGGATTTTCATCAGAGTTGGCACAGAGGCTCCTTGATGCTCTAGAATTCCCATAAGGGTGGGGGGGGGGGGGGGGTTAAAAACTAAAAAAAAAAAAAAAAAAAGCTCAAAAATGAAATTTTTTTTTGTCTAAAAATGGCCATTTTCTTTCAATTTTGAACAGATAGAGGAATAGAGATAAGCCTTTAAGCATACAAATTGATAAAGTTTAACACATTTAAATATGAGTATTTTCTAACAAAGATTACGATTGACAATGAATTATCAATTTAAGGCTCACCTATTTCATTTTAGCATGAAATAGTTAAAAACAATTATAATTCATGCTCTACTTACCTTGGAACATTGGCACAAATATTGTATGATGCAGAAAAATTAGATAAGCACCCGGGCAACGCCGGTAATTAGCTAGTAAATATACAAGAATTGCTCGTTTAAAGATGTAAGATTAGGCACACTAGCTGGGAACAGTTTTACTTTTCGTCATCTTTGCGTTCGTATTTGAATGAGAAGTTTCATCTTTTACTTCACAAAATAAATACGAATGCCATTTTAATAAGAAAATCAGATACACAAGTTTAATTTTCTTATTAAAATGGTATTCGTATTTATTTTATAAAGTAAAAGATGGAACTCATTTCTTCACAACACAGTTGAAATGTTTTGTTTTGAAGTTTGCATTTCTTGTCAATTTAGCGAGTTTGGATTTTTTTTCCTTCACATGACTCCGTAGCTAGAGCAATTATAGCATTCCAACCCCCTTTTTTTGGAATCATTTTCCGGTCCATCCATCATTCCAGTCAAGGTAAGATATTTCTTGAAATTGTCCCTCCTCATGCTTTTGCCTTTACTTCCAAAGGCTAAAAATATATGTCTCGAAATAAAATTCCAATTTTCTCTCTTATGTGAAGTTTTTCTGACTATTTTCTCTCAAAAATATAGAAAAGGGCTCAAAGTAAAATCTGAAGTGAGATCAGGACTTTAAATAATATTTAGAAAAGGAAAAGAGCATGTCGCCCCAAAATATACAAATTGATTGATCGGCGTATTATTAGCCCTCAAAATTGGTATGTATAAAAAAGACATTATTTAGATACAAAGATAAATAAAGCCACATAAAAATTAATTACTGAACTTAAGGATGGATGAACGATAACCAAATAAACAGATAATTAACAGGGCCCGATTCAGATATCACGGGGCCCTAGGCCAAATACTTTTTTGGGGCCCCTTGTACTGAGGCTTTACAATTTTAGGCATAGGATAAAACAAATTTAGGCACTGACTGCAGCAATATTAGCCATTTGGGGGCCTCTAAATTGTGGGGGCTTTAGACCGCAGCCTAGTTGGCCTATTCAGTAATCAGACAATGATAATTAAGCTCATAAATATTTAAGAAACATAATAATATATTGCGTACAGTTAAAAGCATAATTCTGACAAACTGAATTTCGATAACTATTCCCATCCATAAAAGTTTAATTTAAAATATTAAAGTATTTACTGAAGCAAAATGGCAGTTAACGGCGGGCTGCTGCTGTTCTTAACATTAGATTAATAAAGAACATATTGTACTGAGATTAAGGAAGAAAACAATTGATTTAAACTCTCAAATGAGTCTCTGCTTTTTGTGTACTTATGACCTGAGGTGGAGTAAAATTTGTAAAAGTTTTAAAAAATAGATAAAAAACCATCATTAATAACCATAATATTTTTAAATCTTGTTCTTAAAAAAATGAATTTAAGAAAATTAAAAATTTGTGATGGTCAATTATGTTCAAAAGTTGGTTCACCAAGGCCTATAATCAAATTTGATTCTTCGATTTCATCCTTATTATCAGGGAAGACGGTATGATTTCCAATGTTGGACTAATAATAATTTCTCAAAAGCTTTCCTGTAATATATTAAAGGTATCATCAGCACAGTGTCTAAATTACTTAAGTTATATGTTACGTAAATATTATTTAGGAAGATAATTTGGAAGCGTTGCTTTATTCAAAAACAAAAGAAAAAAACATTTCCTAATCAAGTTTGTCTAATTCTGCAATATTTAAGAAATACTTTTAGATTTAATCTCTTATTTTTTTATTAATATCGTAGGGCTACAAGTGAGACACACTAAGTCAAAAAACATGCTTTTGAGAAAACACTAATCAAAAATTTTTTATTTTAACTTCTTTGGAATTGACATAATTAAATCAAATTTAATTATAGTAATGGTATTTTTTGGTTATTACGAACCATTCTTGACTCTGGCATGCTTATTTTATATTATTATCCCCAGCATGATAATGGTAGGGCATTAATAATTATTATTGATTATACGACTTAGTGTGTTTCACTAAGCATTGCATAATAAAGATATGACTTAGTGGGTTTCACCAGTAGAAACAGCTCATTTTTGTGTGTAAGATAAACTAAAAATCTGAAAATTAATAATTTTGACTTAGTGATGGGTTTCACTTGTAACCCCACGATATATAACATACACCTTTAAGATATAAATTATTCTAGGGGAATAAATTGAATGAGGAGATTCAAGAAAAAGTGGGAAGAAGTTATGAAAATATAAGAATACAATGTTGCTGTTTTTGTCTTGTACCACTCAGGCTGGCAATTTGGGGTGCGTTGCTTCCCTTTTTTTTTACTGTACCGTCATTTGGTGTGAATACTTCAGTTTGTTTGTGTTTTCGTGAAGTTTTATACTCGTCACAACTGATATAAAATCTACTTCAAAATATTTAGAATAATTTTGTGAAACATAATAAATGGGCTCTCGTCCTACTTCCCCACATTAAACTATTAACTGATTCACAAAAAGCAATATTTAGAGAGCTACTAAGCTGGAGTTTATTTTTTTTCTCTGATCGACTGCTTTACAACTAAAGAATGATGGCAGAAACTTGATGCAGAAAGACTTTCTTAGAAGAATCGAATTTTTCGCGGAAACCGAGCACTTGATTTAGGTCAAAGCAATTTATTATTGAGCCAAAGTGTTATAAAATAGAGCTAACAAAATGTTTTTTTAAAGGTAATTTTTTTCCATTACGCCTCCTCAGCTAGCAAAAGGGTTACTATCTGGAACAGACACTTCCACTGCGTAGGCAAGGCTTTCGAGTACTTCTAATTAAATAGGTGTCAAAAATAGGAGATGCTTTTTTTGATTAATTGCAAATATAACCCATTCGGAATGAAGTCCTCTGAAACTGCATAATAGATGGAAAGGGCTGGGTGACATAATATATCAAATATCGTGTTAATTTTTGAAGAGGTGTTGAATATTTTTTATGAAATGCTGTATTTCTTTGACGTTTCGGAAATCAAAGCACGCGTATTATCGAATATATCAGCATTAGTTTTACGAGTCATTGTGTTTCACCATTTTCTGATTGGCCCTTTTGTTTTGCTGCAATTTTGTCACAGAACCTGAAAACGAACGTAGTGAAATATTTTTATTGTCGCCACCAACCCATCATTAATTGAATCGTTTTATTTTCAAAAAACTAGTTTACACGGTAAAAATTTAAAAAAGAAAAACGTTTAATAGCCCTCACATTATATTATTCAATTACAGTTTACAACACTTATTACTGAAAGTAATATACCTAAATATATATACACTTTAATTTAAAAATATAATTTAGAAATAAAGGTAAAAAATGATTTTTCAAAACTTTTAGAGCTTGTCCCCTTGACTGGTTTTTTGTAATCAATAGTTTCAATTTTTCTTGATGATATGATTATTTTCCTAGTGTAATCATTGTTTGACATTAAAACCAAAACTGCATGTCAGAACCATTGTAAAACCTCCACCC
>JAXGGA010022938.1:0-14201 GCA_038373865.1 Uloborus plumipes
ATAAATTGAAAAAAAAATTAAGACAACGATTTATTTACAACATATATTTACTACAATATTACAGTACAATAAACGTTACTAAACATACTATCGCTTTAATGTTTGTTTATTGCAGTCAGAGTATATATTTTGGTGCTCTTGAACGCAACACAACAAAAATTGTTTCTGCTCTTCGTCAACTGTTAGCAAACCATGACAGGCCTGCATCATTTTTACAGCTTTTTCAGCTGTATCATTAACTGGTCTAAACACTGAGACCATCCTTTTTCTTTCAAGGAATTAAGTGTTATTTGCCCATAGAGAAGGACTCTCCATTGAGAAAACTATCATCAATTTTGAGCCTAGTAAGCAAAGGCTATCTTTTAAATGATATGAACTTATCAGTTGTCTTCTCGGCAAAATAATAAAATAACAGTAACAAATTTGCGATATGAGGAAGTAACTAATTAAACGATTAGTTACTTCCTCCCCCCATTTTTTTCGATTCGACTCAGTACACAAGTACTAGTTTACGCTTTCAAGCACAAGTCGACATAATTTGTAATTTTTGAAATTACAATAAAAATTTTCGACAATCATATTGATATTAAACAAACATTTATTAAAATTTTTTAAAGAAACTAGGTTCCCAGCACGAGGCATAAAATTTATATATTTCTCTAAATATTAGATTTTTTCTATTTATTAATTGCATCAATTGTGAATTTTAAATTGCAGATACACTTAAAGAAAATATCAAGTCTCGAGATCACTAAAGAACAAACTTTCAAAGCAGCATTTGCAGATAAATAATAAAAAAAAATGTAATAGGGGAATGTGTGGCAAAGTGAAATAGCAAGACAAAGTGAAATGGTGAAATATTTTCCCAGCTTGCAGTGTAACCTATCTAGCAATATTTTAACTAACAAGGAGACGGCACGGCCGTGGGGTCGGAGATTCGGGTCAATTTTTTTTGTGGGGAAAGAGGACCATTAGTACCTCACGTGGTTGAAGTAATACGACGCACTACTCAGAAAATTTTGAGAAAAATCGATTTAAAATGTCCGATTTTAAAGTTGAAGCCTTATCAATTTAAAATCTTCTTCTCCTAGCACGCCATCGTGGCTCAGTCGGAAGCGTGCCGGCCTTCTGATCCAGTGGTCAAGGGTTCGAGTCCCCCTGCGGGGTTTTTTTTTTTCTTTTTTTCCTCCAAGTTATTGGCAATGTTTTTCCGTGCTTTTTTTTTTTTCTTTCTTTCTTTTTTTTTTCTTTTTCCCTCCAAGTTATTGGTAATGTTTCTCTTCCTGACATAATTAAAAAATGAATATTTGAGTCACAGAACGCAAAGTTCTTTTTGTTCACGGAACACCATTCGAGCTCATTTTTCTATTTATATTCTACTTTTAAGACTTCTTTTTTTTTTCTTTCTTTCTTTTTTTTTTCTTTTTTCCCTCCAAGTTATTGGTAATGTTTTTCCGTGCTTTTTTTTTTTTTTTCTTTCTTTTTTTTTTCTTTTTTCCCTCCAAGTTATTGGTAATGTTTCTCCTCCTAACATAATTAAAACAAGAATATTTGAGTCACAGAACGCAAAGTTTTTTTAATTCACGGAACACCATTCGAGCTCATTTTTCTATTTATATTCTACTTTTAAGACTCCAATTTGAAGTTTTTTTCCCCTTTATTGTTGACGATATCACCTATCGACACTTTAAATATTACAAAACACTGACTTTTTCATTGTTTTTCGATAACTGAATGTGAAGATTGCTCTTCGAAAAGAGCATAAATATACCCTTCAAAGCACTGTTTTGTTAAAATCGCCATTTAGAATAAAAACAAACCTCTCAAGCAGCAGACGATAATTTTTACTTTTCAATAAAAAGTACAATTGTAATAAAACGACATAAATAAAAGGAAACCTCGTGAGCTGCAGACGATATTTTTAGCTTTTAAATAAGCAGTACAATTGCAATCATTTCTTGTAGGGCAAACGATTTTTTATTTCTGCTAATCAAAATCGTCTGCAAAATGTTCCAACAGCCTCTGTATTTTTCGAACTTATCATGAACAGACCGCTACGGTTTCTTGAAACTCATTTAATGTTAAAAGATGTCGACTGAAGATGTTGCTGGCTCTTCTGGATTGGAAGAAGAATCTATGTACAGTAAAAAATCAAAGGCGCGATTGAAAGGTGCAGTCGATTATTACCAAGAAATGTTGAAGGAAAATGGTTTAATTGCTTCAACACCTTCGGACGAAATATCGCACGATTCTATGATATTGGCGGAAGAACTTTATAATAGTACATTGGAACTCTTGAGCGAAAAAAAAATCGTTGTTGAAGAGGAATTGATTCACGTTCAAGAGAAATTTCAAGACTTGCAGTTCGATGTGTCCCAAAATGATTCTTCTTCGGACGAATTCGAGCCAAAACCGGAAAAAAATAAAAGTGAAACCATTTCCATCGCCTACAAAGTGAAAGTCGTGAACATTGCTAAAGCACATCCCACATGGTCTTTGGTGACATTGCAAAAGAAAGGATGCAGCCGCTTGAAGAAAAAAGAATATCTTTCACAATGGGAGAATGATATTAAAAGTGGTGGAACAATATTTGACAAACTTGAAGCGATAGATTCGTGGACGTACAACCGTTTTGTAGAAGCAAGAGAGCAATATCAGCAAGTAACAACAAGAAATTTACAAGAATGGGCTTTGGCTGCTGCTGCACAATTCACCGATTTCGATTTCAAGGCATCTGATCGATGGGTCACGGCATTTAAACAGAAACACAGAATTTCTCAACGAAAAATCACAAAACTAGTTTCGAAAAAAGAGGCGGAATCAATGGAGGAAATCTTGGCCTCTGCGGAAACCTTTCGTCGGCAGACGTGCCGATTGATACCTCAATACCATGAAGATTTTGTTTTAAATACTGACCAAACAGGTAAATACAAATTTTCTGCATACCAAATGTTTTTACCGATACAAAATGTTCAAATTCGAAATGAATTACATAAAAAGTTTCCTAAATTCATAAATGAATTATATAAAAATGAGCGTGTGTGTGTGTGTGTGTGTGTGTGTGTGTGGGTGTGTGTGTGTGTTCGCGCGCGCGTGTCGTGTATTTTCGAGCAGGTGTGTGTTTGTATTTCCGTGTTGTGCAAGCGTGCATGTAGGCATGTGTAAGATTTTTCAACACTGAAAGCACTTTTTTTTTCAGGATGCCAATATCAATCTGTTCTCAACAGGACACTTACACAAAAAGGGAGTAAAACAGTTTTCGTCAAAAAGTCGGATTTAAATAAGGTGACCCATTCATATACTGCCCAATATTCTATAGCATTATCTGGAAAATTGCTCCCGCATGTCTTCGTGTGTCTGCAAGAGTCGGGGGGCCAATTTGGACCTCGAATTCAACAATTAGTAGATGGCTACGCCACTGCATATACGAATGTTACAATAACATCATCAAAGTCTGGAAAATTAACTACAGTTTTATACAAGAATTTTCTCCAGAAATGTTTAAAACCATACGTCGGGGACAATAAATTTTTACTCCTCGTTGACTCTTGGGGTGGTCAGACAAATCCACAGATATATGATGAAATTTTTCAAGATGGAGAAAATATGCCAACTTGCTTTGTAAAAGTAATCCCTCCAAAATGCACTCCCTTGGTGCAACCTTGTGATGTTTATTTCTACCGACAAGTTAAAAATTTCATAAAGCGCTTGCAAAATTGTAGCGAGTTGTTGGAGCAGAATCGTGAAATAAATTCCCGGGAAGATTGTATAAAAATTCATTCAATTATTCATCATCAATTATCGTCCCCAATATTCCGAGACATGATTCGATACGCTTGGTTTGCCTCAAAATTATCAGTTTCTCGAAATATTTTTATGAACGTCAATCAGGTCTGTTTCTCTACAGATGAATTGCAAATTCCTTGCTGTTGTAAAAAATCTGCTTTCATTTGTTGCGCAAGATGTCGTAAAAATTATTGCTTTGTTTGTTTTTACGATAAGTACCACTGCGGTTTTTGTATATAATTATTTTCTGAAAAAGTTGAATTTACTCTCATTAATATCCAAATGTTATAATTATTGTAAAAATTATTTGCACCATTTAAAAATTATTGCTTTGTTTGCTTCTTCGTTAATTACCGCTGCTGTTTTTGTATATAATTATTGTGTGAAAAAAATGGAATTTATCCTCATTAATATCAAAATGTTATAATAACTGTAAAAAAAAATATTTGCCCAATGTTAAAAGTATTAGTTTGTTTTTTTCAACGGTAATTACCACTGCGGGTTTTGTATATAATTTTTTTTTTTAAATATTGAATTTATTCTCATTATTGTTCCAATGTTCCTCCTCATATGATTTACAATGAAAAATAAAATAAACCCACCGTTATGAATTGTGTTGCTGTAAGAAAAAGAAAATAATTGAAAAAAAAAATCTAAACAGTATTAAAAATAATATAGGAATGTGATCAGTTTCAACAATTGCTGTGTAAAAATTAATAATAATAATAGAAATAAAGATCCGAACGTTCTATGAGCAGATAGAATAACGAGCGCGAATGTTTTCCAGCGAATGGAAAACTTTGCGTTCTTTGACTCAAATATTTTTTTTTAATTTGGTTCGGAGGAGAAATATTACCAATAACTTGGAGGGAAAAAAGAAAAAAAAAAAAGAAAGAAAGAAAAAAAAAAAAAACCCCGCAGGTGGACTCGAACCCTTGACCACTGGATCAGAAGGCCGGCACGCTTCCGACTGAGCCACGATGGCGTGCTAAGAGAAGAAGATTTTAAACTGATAAGGCTTCAACTTTAAAATCGGACATTTTAAATCGATTTTTCTCAAAATTTTCTGAGTAGTGCGTCGTATTACTTCAACCACGTGAGGTACTAATGGTCCTCTTTCCCCACAAAAAAAATTGACCCGAATCTCCGACCCCACGGCCGTGCCGTCTCCTTGTAAGTTCCTAGACAGATAGTTAATTCCTGTCAAAAAATAGGTAGCTCCAAAGATTAACGAAAAAATTATACAAGCAATTTTAAAAATTTGATACCTTTATTGTAATGTTCGTGGTTTTTCAAAAATATTTCTTGTTATTATAAAAGGATAAGATTTTTGTAATTATCATCCAAACTATTAATTGAGATCTACTGATATCCAGTGTAGTCCTTATTTAGTTAAAATTATGCATTTTTTTATTTTTAATGTTCAATGTAATTTGTCAAGTGCAAGCAGGGCAAAGTGGTAGGGCAAAGTGAAATAGTTCATTTCGTGTACTTATTCATTCAGTTATTAAATCACTCACGTATTTCTTCATTTATTAATTCATTTACATTCTTTTACTTAATTATTTACTCATTCATTAACTCATTTTCTTATTCGTTCTCTATTTTATTCATTCATTTATTTTTTCTCACACATTAATTAATTTATTTATTCATTTACTTGCTCATTCGTTTATTTTTTGTTAATAGTTATTTTTTCGTTTATTTGCACATTCATTTATGAAAATTACTGTTAATCGTCGAATTGGAAAATTTTCATAACAAAAATATTTTATTTTTCATTTTGCCCCATGTTTTTTTGAAGTGAAAATTTTTCACATTTTTTTAAAGTTCAAAATAACTGCCAAAGATTAAAAATAATATTTCAACGAAAGTATTATCAAAAAAACATTATTCCTTCTTAATGTACAAAAATTTTTAGAACAAAATTCCCATTTGTTCCCTTTGAATTAGGCAAGTAAACTTAACTATTCCACTTTGCCCCATATAAAAAAATGATCAAATAAGCTTTGTGCTGAAATATAATTCAAATTAAAAACCAACGTAAATAAAGCCCAAATTAGAAAGTACAGCATGTACTGCGTACATGCTGTACTTTCTACCCAATTCGTGCTTTATTTACATTGGTTTTTATCTTCATTTGTAAAAAAAGGTGGTTTTTAAAATGGAAAAGTTTAACTTAAATCTTGAAAAAACCTTAATTTAGAGTAATTTCCGGGAGAAATAAATATAAAATGAGCGAAAAAACTTATGTTTAGTTCTAATTATATCCTCTATGCTTCATATTTTTCATCTTGATAATTTCTTAAAATTTATGTTTCGTTGTTTACAAAATACATAGAAAAAAAAGCTATTTTGGATGAAAATTATGAATTTTAAGCCTTGTTTGGGGTACCTAAATATTTTTTAATTTGTATAAATAATTTTTTGACACATGTTGGGATCTAGGGGAAGTGTTTTATCAACGTGAAATTTTGAATTTTCGAAAAAAGTTTTTTTTGATTTGGCCTAGTGAAAAAGAGCTAGTTCGCACTTTCGAACGCAAGTCGGCACAGGTTACTGTTGTTCAAATTGCATGAAACTTTTTTTACAATTGTTTTGTTGTAAAAGGAAAAAAATAAGAGGGTATGCGTTACAAAATTCCGACTTTCGTTTTTTTTCGGGACACCCTAATATATATATATATATATATATATATATATACACGTGTGTGTGTGTGTGTTTTACTGGGAACTAATTTTAGTATTATAACTCTATCTTGAATACTCTAAGAAGAGCTTTTAAGTATAATAATTTTATAAAATAATAAGAAATTATGTTTTATATTATTGTGCAAAAGGACTTGAGATGACAGAGCTCTACAACAAGCTCTCCTAAGGCAAGCTTCTGCTGCACATTGATTTAAGAATGTTGATTTTTTTATGCTTTACTTCTGCACAAAAAATAAGAACATTTTATCTTATGCTTGAAATGTTTGGGTATACTTTATTCGTTTGTAGCTGAAAATATGTTCAATAATACTTTATGATGTTTTCAGTGTTAGCTGCCAGATGTCTGTATCCTCATTAATGTTAATCTGCACTTGATAATTTCTGCTGGAAAATTGCTGATTATTCCTTAAAATGTGTATTTAAACATTTAGTGAAATAGCTGTTTTATCTACTGTTGCCATAACCTATGTGCTATTGAATATAAATGAATTCCTCTTAAGTGCAAGTATGTTATGAACCAAATGTTCATTAATAATTTACCAATCTATAAAAATTGATGATTTTTATTACCAATTTCTAGCTAAATGAGTACCATACAGCCTTGGAACAAGAAAGGTCCAAAGTTCATGCATTACAGACAGAGCTGAAAAAATTTCAGGTAAAAGAAAGCAATTATCCTTTTATCAAAGACTTAAAAAATCATTTAATTAAATTATACCTCATGATGCCTCAAACACCTTCCATATTGAAGACTAAATTGTTAGTAGATAGTTGTAGTGTTTTTTTTTTTTTTTTTTTTTTGTCTCACGCTGAGTATAATAGTTGCAATAATTTATCTTCAGAATAAATTACAAACTATTGAATATCAAAAAAGTACTGGGATTCCTGGTGCAATTCGTTATTATATTAATTTTGTAAAGTTGAGTGTCTTTTACAATAAATGAAAGTAAGTTTTTGCATGTATAGGTTATTTTTAAAAGGTGATACTTGCCTTTCTATTCATTTTTTTTTTTTTTTTTTTGCCCCCTGCAAATTAGTTTGTAGCACTAAAACACAAGCTAAAAAGTTTATTGTAAATCAAGCAGTTTTCAAATTGTGTTTATATTTAATAATTTCATTAATATTAGTGGTGTACCAAGTACACGGTAAATACTTGGTACTCGGCCAATTTGCCAAGTACGCGGTACTCATCAAATGCTGAGTAGTTGCAAAAATTGAATATTTTTCACGATAATGAAGTTTTTGAGAAATTTCCAATTACTTTATTTGCAAAATACAACTGTGTTCTCTGTATGAGTCAAAAAAAAAGAAAAAAAAAAAACATCTCCACTTATTAAAATCAATCTATGGTAAAAGTTAGCTAAATTGCCTATCTCTTTTCTATGTTGAAAATTCATGAATGAGCATTTGTGTGTAACTATCTTTTCCATGTCACGTATTAATAGTATTTTATTCACTTTTGGAAAGGAGCAGTTCAATGTGATCCTTAAGGTATCTAATTCCATTTTTTTTTTTTTTTTAATCATTTAAAAACAACGAATTTTTTTAACCAACATATTGCAGATTCAAGTCATCGGTACATATGATAACAATACATAGGAGTAAAATCAAGCCATTTTTATAATCGTAAGCAAAAGGTTGTGACTATTTTGAGTCAAGCAATACTTAGAAAAAAAATTAAAGTGAAAAATGAAGGGCCAGCTGGAAAAAAAGATGAAAGTGACCAAAAAGCGATTTTGAGATAAACGAAGAACAAAATTTGATTTCTCATAACTCCCTTTGTAGTTAAAAGAGTTTTCATGCACATTTTGGTCGATTCTCATCTTTTTTCCTCCTAGTTGTTCTACCAGATGATATTAATCCTTCATAGCCCCTAGCTAGCGCTAATATCTCAAAATTGACGAAAAAGACTTCTTCCCCCCTTACCCTTCAAATGCTAGTAAAATATTTTGATGATCAAAGTCATTGTACTTCAAACTGCGATGCAAGAAGTGTCATACAAAGTACTCAGTACTAGACAACTCGGCCAAAGTGGTACTCGGTACGCCTCTAATTAATATTTAAGCACTCTTCAAGCATTTACTAATGTGTGTTATGTATTTTCCCCTCTAGAACAATAGAAAGCAGAGAACTGAATCGAAATAAAAATGTTGCCAATGATGTTACATGTGATGCAAGAAACGGGCATGTATGAATATATATATATGTTTATGTTGTAAAAAAAATCGACGAGGAAAAGGAAAAATCATTGTGTTGTATCCTGGATGGCATCAAAGATGGTGCATTTATTTGGAAAGTATCAGTCTGTTGTACATATTTTTTATATGTTGAATGTTTTATGTTGAATTTGTTTGTAAAAAATATTTTGATCCTACCATTATATTAAAAATTAAACATTTTTCCAAAACCATTTTCTCATGCTCATATTTAGGTGGTTTTTTTTATACTTTGGTATTGATCATCAAACTTAATTATTCATGAAATCCATTGCTTTAATGAAAGTAATACTTAACTAGTAATTTCTAAAATATAATGATATTTTACCTGAAAGACTTTTAACAAAACACCTTTACTGAAAGACAGTTTGCAGTTTTACTATTTTAAAGCACTTCATGCAACCTTTAGCTTCAGTTTGGTTTACATTTTTTTATTAATGTTCTAAGTTAGAATAAAATTATAATATTGATTACATTTTACAATCGATGTGCTTGACACGTTTGTGTACACGTTGTAGGTGATAAAAATACGATAAAAGTTCTTTGCTTTTTTTAATTTAATAATTGTTCAAGTTACTACATTTTGACTTTCAAACTTGAAATTGAATAAATAACCTCTTTCCAAGTTTTATGATGAAGTTTTACTGTCAATATTTATTGATACTTTCTACCAATGTACTACCATTTAATAAGTAAGAGTTTTATCAATCTTATTTAATTATTTCTGTTTGAAAATATTGGAGTTTGTATTTGTATGCATTGAATTTTTATTCCCCCCCCCCCCTTTTTTTTTTCAAAAGTGTACGAAGGAAAGGTGAAAGTTTTTTTTATTTTTGAGTTAAGTTGAGTTTAATATGGCAATACTGACTGTTTGAAGAGAAGAATTTGTTTGCTTTATTCAAGGGGGGAAAAGATGCATCTTAGAAAAAGATCATTTAAGATTTTAAAGCTGAACTATCAAGAAAGGCCAGGATTTTTAACACTTTCAAACTTGATTTTCCCAAACACTGGAAGGATTGACATTTTACCTTTCTACCCTCTGCAATTCATTTTTTAGGTACAAAATGTATTTTATTTCTTTTTACATTCATTGTGGATTTTTGTACATAACACCCCCCCCCCCCCTCCGCCCATGAAGGTTTATTTTTTCCAGTGATAAGATTTTGAGTAAAAGTCCCATAATGCGATCGCGATTGCACAATGAAGATTTTTTTTTTCATGCACAATTATGAAATTAGTAAGTACCCAATCTATGTAGTTTTGACACACACACGTATTTTGTTTTCCTACTTTTTAAACATTTTCTTTCCTGAAAAAATGTGTTTAAACGCTACCAATTTTTTTTAATATCTTAAATTTTTACTTTCTGCCAAGATTGCTTATACCTCTTGTGAAAGAAACAGAACCTATGCCTCTTTTGAAAAATTCTGTTTTAATAGTTGTAATGTTTTGTTTATTTGTTCAACTTCAAAAGGTAAAAATAGTCATCTGAATTTCCGAAATTTGAGCGCTGTACAGGTTCAATTTAAGAAAACCCTACTTAACATTTAAAAAAACCTTTTTTATGCTCATTTGTTTTTTGCTACATGTTTTTCATACCAAGTCTCCCTATTTTTGGTCTTTCACTGCTGGCAGCTATGCCATTCCTATATTTGGGAATATGACTCATTTCATTGATTATAAGATTGTATCCCTTAAAACTGCTCTATTAAAGGAAGTTATTTCACTGTTTTTATGTGGTTATTTGTATAAATATGTAAAGGGTGTGTTGTAAAAATTTGGTATTATTTTCAATTTTGATAGGTTTATTTTTTTATTTTATTTATTTTTTTTTTTTTGAATTACTTTTTATTCAGTATTTTTTTAACTGCCATTTTTATTTACTGGAATATTATAGCATCATGTGTTTTCCTTTCTAATGAGATTTATGTAAAATATAATCAAATGTTAATATTATAAAAATATTGCTTTTATTCAATCAATGTTTGCAATCAAGAAGGGGAGGAAAGATTATTTATGAAATAATGAAAAGCAATACTTAGAAATTTTTTGACATACTTTAATTGAAAAAAAAAACATTTTTATATTCTCTGTTCATCTAAAAGAGCTGAAGATTGGTTATGTTTTTAGTTGTCTGTTCAACATTTGGTGAAATTCCATTGTTTATTTTAAATGCTTATTATTTTGCCTTTCTCTAAAAATAATAATAGTAATAGTACCTTTGGATTGAGAGAATTTATTCAAAAGGGTCATGGTAATTCTATTCATTCTAATATGTCTTTACTCAAGAACTGTTTTTGTGTTTGCAAAAGAGATTTGGTTACTTTTTTTTTTTTTTTTTTTTCAAAAATATTAAGAAGTTGGAAAAATTCATCTAATTTCATTTAAAATAAAATATTATACTGGTAAATTAATTGACCAGTATTCTTTTAAGTGTCAAAGTATATATACAAAACATTGACTCACTCTTTATTAGATTCCTTTTTATTACTTAACTGTGATGTTGACACTTTCCATGCTCAAATAAGAATATCATCTTGTTGAAAGTAAGGCTGATCTTAAATTGTTGTTGAAAAATGCCTGTTTCTAATATCACATATTGTAATTAGTATTGTTATGTGCTTCTTTTGTAATTATTCTTAAAAAAATCAAAATAAAGGTTTTATAAATAGTTAATTGATCTTTATTTCTGGAATAGCTTTCTTTAGGCTTATTCTAACCCTTTGATATCACCAGTTTA
This sequence comes from Uloborus plumipes, assembly GCA_038373865.1. Classification (NCBI taxonomy): domain Eukaryota; kingdom Metazoa; phylum Arthropoda; class Arachnida; order Araneae; family Uloboridae; genus Uloborus; species Uloborus plumipes. Next base: position 11,454 of record JAXGGA010022938.1, read on the forward strand.
TTTTATTCATTTATTTATTTTTTTAATTCAACTAAAGCCATTGTTTGTTAGCTGGAAAATAAATTGGAAAGAATTGACGTCCACAAACAAAACCACTGTGCCTCAAAGAATTTAAATGAGAGAAAAATGTAATAAACTTCTCTCTCTCTCAATAATTTTTTTTAATTATTTTTCCACTTTACTTTTGGTTAGTGTTTTGCGTCCAAAGTATTAAAAGATTCTGGTTGACTTCAATCGGTACAATTCCATTTTACCGGCGCAAGCGATGAAGTCGCCAATATTGAGGCAACTTACATCTAACAAATTATAGCGGCTTGTATCCTTTTGCCGCCACATTTTTCAGAGAGTCGGCTTGGCGAGATTTGCACCTGTGAAATGGAAAAGTACCCTTCATTCTTGTTGCTGATTAGAAACATTGTTCTCCCTTTCCATCCAAAGAAATGAGCAATTTCGTCTTAGATACAGTTACACTGCACATCTTGTATAAACTGAAAAATATCCATACAAAACCAACATTTGGTATTATTTGTTTCAAGATACAGTTAAACCTCCCTGAACAGACACTCCCAAATAGCGGACATTTTTCTGAGTCACGGTCCTTTAACAGGCGATTCCATGTAATAAACTCCAAATGGCGAACGCTCTGAATAACTGACAGTCATTTGAACCAAAACAGTTTATTTTTCAGAGCTTTGCCACAGTTTTCTGTAAGCTAACCATGTGCAAAGTAGTTTTATTTATAAGCAAATAGTGCCTTTACCCTTTCTTATCTTCAAATTGCTTTACGAAATCTTTCAAAATTTTCTTTTCTCACATTACAATTTATTTCCGCGTTCAAGTCTATTTTGAAGTGTGTTTTCTAAAACAGAGTCAATACGTTAGTGCAGTGAAAAACAGCATCTGAAAGGATTGATTTTTAAAGGACAGATTGATGTTCTGGGAGAGGATAAGGAAAAAAGTTAATAAATCATTGCCTGCCCAAAATGTTTCAAGTTTGAAAAATATTTTAACTTCAAGGATAAAGATGAAATTAGGAATACTTTTGGATCATAGTTGAATGTTACGAGTGTCAATTTTTGAAGTGTAATTAATTTGACAATTCGTTCTTTTGGAGGATGCTGTGGATTGCACCATGAAGAGAACTGATGCCTGGAATATTAGTGACTCTTTGAAACACATACAAAGTTGAAAGTGAAAAGCTATCCTTCTTGGGAGTAAGGACCGTTGAGAGAGGAGTAAAAATGTTGGTATTTATTTTGAGAAACCCTTTTTCAATGTTAAAAGAAATAGTTGAATGTTGAACAAATATTTTATCCACTTAAGCTAATTTCCTTCCTTTTAAGTTACTATGATGAAATACAAATTATTATGTTTTTAAAATGAGATACTGTAAATAATACGCAATTATAAGTATGTTAGAGCATGGTTGCAATCAGTGGCGTACGCAGACAAATCATTTCAGGGGTGCTGAGTCGAGACTAAGAGAGCAGGGAGCTTCAGAAAATTTAGCTAAGAAAGGTAAATTTTTTGAATTTCTCATATCGATGCTAATTTGAGATGACAAAAATACATCATTAATTTTTTTAGCATTATACTTATTGTTGTAACTGAGAAGTATAACATTCTGATAAAACCATTTTGAAAAACACAGGAAAAGATAAATTAAATTTTGAAAAGTTATCTTCATTAAAGTAAAGGTTCCCCAACAAGTGCATGCAATATTTTGACAAATTTGTGATTTAATAACATAAATTTTCCGATTTATTTTACTATTGTTCCTAATATTACACAGGTCTGCGATGAAAAAATTATCGCATATTTAACTATTGGTTTCAACAGTATTTTATGTGCTGATTACGGAAAAAATAGTGAAAAAATTCCATCACCCTCAGATAAGTCACAAATTTTGCCTGAAATTAGCTTATTTTTAGGGTTTTCAGGTTCAATATGTGCAAGATTTTTCAATATTACAGCCTATATAAGTGTTAAATTTAGTCTAAATAATAGAGCTTACATGGTGAACATGTTATTAAACAATGTGAGCACGTTACCTGCAATATATATATATATATATACATATATAATAATACAAATAAAAATAATAATAATGAAATAGAAAATGGCACATTAGGAGAAGTGAAAGGAGAAAGGTTGAATCCAGAGCTTATATACTTGGCTTTGTAGTTTAGCTGCTTTGCACATCTATGGGCTTTTGGTGTGGTTTCTTCGTCTTTCTTCTTACAATTCTGTTATTTTATACACATATATATATATATATTTATATACATATATATATATATATATATATATATATACATATATATATATATATACATATATATATATATATATATATGTATATATACATATATATATATATATACATATATATATATATATATATATATATATATATATATATATATATATATATATATATATATATATATATATATCAGTAGCGAGGCCTCAAGTCATCGACCGATTCGCCGATGACCTGAAGGCAAACCTCGTTTTGCACTGGAAGAATTAAAGTTTTTAAAATTTTATTTTCAGATTATTTTTTCGGATCATTTAATATTCCAAATAATTTTATTTTAGTGGTGCCATCTGTTGAGTAAACGATTAGTTGTGACCTTCACTCATCGCTAAAGATATCGCATCGCTTTTGTGTGTGCGCGCGCATATTTTTTCGCTTGTCAGCCATTTCAGCCAATCAGATTCTTTCACAGCTTCCCTTAAATGCAA
>JAXGGA010022939.1:0-14200 GCA_038373865.1 Uloborus plumipes
CAGATTCTAAGAATATCGGTAGCAAAAATTGGAGTAAAGTAGCAAGTGAGTGTTGAGTTATGGAGGCTTCTGTATATTTGTGGTAAGTTAGAGAGGTTTTTACCCATTGAAATTAATATTGAACCAGGAAAGAACAGGGCTCTTCCTAGCCCTGGGACTGTATCAAAAGCACACAGTGTGGTGGCTGACTCCTCTAGGTATAAGCTCTAATAGAGCTCTTTTTGGAAAAGAAAGGATTAGCTGACCCAGTAACCGCAAAATTCTCAGAAAGGGTCAGATTCTAAGAATATCGGTAGCAAAAATTGGAGTAAAGTAGCAAGTGAGTGTTGAGTTATGGAGGCTTCTGTATATTTGTGGTAAGTTAGAGAGGTTTTTACCCATTGAAATTAATATTGAACCAGGAAAGAACAGGGCTCTTCCTAGCCCTGGGACTGTATCAAAAGCACACAGTGTGGTGGCTGACTCCTCTAGGTATAAGCTCTAATAGAGCTCTTTTTGGGAAAGAAAGAATTAGCTGACCCAGAAACCGCAAAATTCTCAGAAAGGGTCAGATTCAAAGAATATCGGTAGCAAAAATTGGAGTAAAGTAGCAAGTGAGTGTTGAGTTATGGAGGCTTCTGTATATTTGTGGTAAGTTAGAGAGGTTTTTACCCATTGAAATTAATATTGAACCAGGAAAGAACAGGGCTCTTCCTAGCCCTGGGACTGTATCAAAAGCACACAGTGTGGTGGCTGACTCCTCTAGGTATAAGCTCTAATAGAGCTCTTTTTGGGAAAGAAAGAATTAGCTGACCCAGAAACCGCAAAATTCTCAGAAAGGGTCAGATTCAAAGAATATCGGTAGCAAAAATTGGAGTAAAGTAGCAAGTGAGTGTTGAGTTATGGAGGCTTCTGTATATTTGTGGTAAGTTAGAGAGGTTTTTACCCATTGAAATTAATATTGAACCAGGAAAGAACAGGGCTCTTCCTAGCCCTGGGACTGTATCAAAAGCACACAGTGTGGTAGCTGACTCCTCCAGGCACAAGCTCTAATAGAGCTCTTTTTGGAAAAGAAAGAATTAGCTGACCCAGAAACCGCAGAATTCATCAAAAGGGTCAGATTCAAAGAGCATCTGTAGCAAAAATTGGAATAAAGTAGCAAGTGAGTGTTGAGTTATGGAGACTTCTGTACAGGGTGCTTGCAAATAACCGACGGCAAAATTTATTTGTGCATAATTTACATTCAAGATGTTTTTTACTGTTGGCAACACTTAATAGATTTAATTTGATTCTATGAGCAATAGAGCAGACGATTCTTTGAATTAAAATCCGTTTCATTCTTTGCATTATCAAGATGGATGCTAAACGCCGTTTAATTCTCGAATTGCATTTAAAAGGTAAGCGGAATTGTGATTTTTAAAAAAAATTGAAGTATTTAAATGTGTCAAAGAGATTAATTGAAAGAACTTTAAAATTGTTTAAAGAAACAGGTAGTGTAGAAGTAAGGCATAGTGGTGGAAAAAGCGAAGTGTACGAATAAAAAAATTAATAAAATGTGCCCGTGAAAGAGTGCCTTGTAGGTGCATGCCGCTGCAGAAGCCTTTCCAAAATGATTGCCATCTGTGGTTACAGTTAAAGGCGCGAGAATAGAAACCATTACTTAAACATTGATTAACAATGATGTTACTTTCATTTAACATTTATTTTATCATCATAGAAAAATTTGTGTGTTTCAGGAATAAATTTTTTTTTGAACCGTCAGCTATTTGTGGGCACCCTGTATATTTGTGGCAAGTTAGAGAGGTTTTCTCCCATTGAAATTAACATTAAACCAACCATTGGAAAAAGAAACATTGACTTACCGAGGTAGTCGAGTTACCGCTGCTTCCCACTAGTAATTTTTATGAGCCATCGGAATATATTCATCAGAAATAAGCTCCATCAATAACTGAAGTACAAATCAAGATGCGGTTCTACGCCATGTTTTGGAATGGCTAATAGTAAGTAGGGTACTTCCGTCTTATTCTGTCAACCATATTCGTCAAACTCAAAAACAATTCACAAGTAAAAATGTTCCAGAACAACAAGATGTGTTCCAGGCGTTTGTCGCCGAGTTTTGTTAGCCATTTTCCCATTTTATTAGTTTCAAATAAACGTTAAATTCAATAATTTTATATTCCGGCTCTGACTCCGAGAGTTTTAAAGACTTTGACTCCGACTCTGACTCTTTTACTCAAAAACCGGTTCAACTACTACTCCAACGCTGATTCTGAAGACATGCCAGATTAAGGATTTAGAGGGAGAATGAAAGAAATGAAAATTTTAAATTCTTCTTCTCACGGATCTGACTCCTTTACCCCAAAATCTCAGTCCGACACAAACTCCTTTACTTCATAATAAGCAAAACGGAACGATGACTTTTTTTTTCAAAGTCGCATTGGTCGTAATATAAATAAAATAAAGAATTGTTTAGTTAGAATATTTAGATACATAGGCGGCTCGTACAGGGGGGCAAGGGGAGCTGCCGCCCTCTCACTTCCGAAAGTAAAGGAGCCTTGCCCCTCACTTTTCACGATTATAAAGAGATGATCCAGTGAAAAATGATTTTTTTACCCAGTGGATTGATTAATTTCACCAAGATAAGAGCTGAAAATTCCTTACCTTTGGAGTTTTTACATATTATTTCATAAATATGAATGAAAAAAAAATTAGCCTGGTTGGTTTTTGAGGCCATATTCCGCATTTTTTAGAGGTCATTTAATCAGCAATGTTAAAATCCAACACAACATAGCAAAATTTGTCAAAAAAAAAAAAAAAAAAACTTTCAAGGTGATGCTTTGTACCCCTTCCCCCACATATTTCTCTCGACTCCCTCCCATTTTTTTTGACCTCCCACTTTTTTGGTGTACAGTCATAGAAAAAAAAACGAAACACTCTGAATTGTTCGGCTGCTGTACTTGCAAAGAACAAAAGAAAGGTGTCTTCTGACATGGATTAAAGTCTTCTTTAGAACTATGTGAATAAAATTTTGATAAAGGTCCATATACACAGTGAAATGAACGCAAAGTCTGAATTTTCTAATGGGAACCGTTTGGTTACATGATTAAGTGCGGGCTGCCAAAAGTAAGCTGAGTGCCAAGCGGCATTACTTTCGGACCAGTAGAGCAGAAATTATGATCGAGCAAAAATTTAAAATGTTACTTTCAAGGTCAAAGTTTACAAAGAGTTGACAAATCATATTTTTCGAAGAAAGTAACTAAGGCAACTCGCTATTTTTCGCTTCAAGTAATTAATTAAAAATTCCAGAGTATCGCTAAGGTTATAATTTTTTTTGCAACTTTGGAGAAAAAATCCTACTTATTAGAGTTCAAGGAAAAAATGCAACATTCTTTGTTCTTGATGAAACAAATATAGATGCATACTTTTATCTACGCACAAACTCAGGCAGCACATACCTGCTGGAGAGATTTCACGTTTTAAAAGTCTTTGTATTTTTAAACTACTGTATTAGGATCGGGAACAATGCTAAAGCCATGGCACATAATTTAAAAAACCACCGAATCGTCATAGATTATTTCGAATAACCTTCCGAGATGGAACATTTTTCTGTGAAAATCAAGTTCCTTCGAAAGAAGTTTTCTGAATTGTTGTATGTTGTATGAAAGCAGACTTCTTATTATTTAAAAAAAAAAAATTTAACTGTCTACCAGTTTTAAAAAAAACGCAGCAGATTTATATCCCGTTTCGTTTTCAACGTACAGTTATCGTTGAAAATAAAATACTTTATAAAAACACCGAGTATTTTCTGCAACTGGTGGTTAACCATATTCCTCTTTCTTTACATAGAAATTCACTGCTGTTGTTTCAGCTAGCAAAATTGTACATGGTCCCTAAATTTCACAAAAAATGAATCTTTTAGCATATCTTGAAAACTACTGGATATTTCGAGTTCTCATTTTGGATTCTTCTTTGAAATCACTTCTAGATTTGTGAAGTTTAAATCAACGTTAACGATGCACAAATATACAGGTATACTGCCCCAGCAAGCAAAATATCTTGCCTCAGGATTGCATACAGGTTAACGCGTCAGCCAATCTAATCTTGCCTAAATACTGCCTGAATAATGTTATGTTACTCTCTAAGAGCTGTCAGCGCCTTGCCCCAATGTTGACTGTCAAGGTGTATGCAGCCTTATGTCAGTCGAATGGCAGGGTGGGCTCTGCCTTTGGAGCATCAAATTGCTGCCATAGCAGTGTGAAATCAATCTGCATGCAAGAAGTGGTTGCTATTGTAATCCTGCATACACATTATCTTAACATTGAAATGGCAGGATACACTGATATGACAGTGTGAAATTAGTCTGTATGCAGCTTTTGTCACCCTGCACACGTATTGTTATGCAGTGCAAAATCAGTACGTTTGCAGGGTGTTTCTTTTTTATTTATTCTTATTATTTCTTTGTTATTTTCACTTCAAATTCAGGAAGTAAATTCCATTCTTTAACTATTCCTTTTATTCTTCAAGATGAATTATTATTTTTTTTAGCTTAAGGACGTTTCTAAAGCTGACATGGAGAGTCACATAAAGTAATTTTTTTGTACAATTTACAATTTAATTGAGTATAATGAGAATTACTTCATTGATTTTGGATTAACTAAACATCTTAAAATTCATAGACTTCTTATATATTGATTTATTCTTAAATTTATGATTCTTTTATTTACTACAAAGACATAAAATGCCTAATTAGAATTAATTGAGGAGCATTAATTGCACCGAGATAATCAACATAAAATTCAAGTTACATTCTATAGATTGATGTCAGCTTTAAAAATACTGTTTAGACAAAAAATCAATTTATCTTAAAGAATAACATCAATAGTTAATGAATAAAATTTTGCTTACTCGTGAGCTTGAAGAGTAATTATGATAAAATCTTTGCGTGTAATCCCTTGTTGTCAGCCACGTTTAGAAACAAAAATCTTTATTGTCACCCATTTCTGCAATTGATCGCTAATCGATCGCGATATGGATTGTATTGCCGCGTCATTGAATAAATGCAGTAATAGGATCACAAATAAAAAGCAATAATATTGCACACAACAATGAAGCAACCGAATTTTAACGAAGCCTAAATCAAGGGCGGATCCAGCTTCTGGTTAAGGAGGGGGTCATTTTCGGAAAGGGGGGGGGTGGTCAAAGTGCAATTTTTGTGCAAAAATGGGGGATTTTGGCAGTTTTTTCGTGAAATAAGTCCCAAAAATGCAATTTTTTGCTATATTTGGTCGGTTAAGGGGGGGGTCATGACCCCCATGACCCCCCCTCTGGATCCGCGCCTGGCCTAAATCGTATCCACGTCCCCACGTGCAGCACTCGCTTCGCATTGAAGGAAAAAATCGGAATGCCGGGTGTAAAATCCGCGCATGCGCTTCTCTCCTATTGTGCGCGAATGTTATGTTACTCTCCTTGCCCCAATGTTGACTGTCAAGGTGAATGCAGCCTTATTATGTCAGTCGAATGTCAGGGTGGGCTCTGCCTTTGAAGCATCAATAAATTGCTGCTGGCGGCAGCGTGAAATCAGTGCTCCAGTTCAACAAATTCTATAAAATCCTGATGCTGACAACATGTGTGCAATGTTGATTTTACAGCACGTTTCAGTGTTGATATGTTAAGATGTATGTAATATTACACACGTGTTGTTATAGCATTATTGATTTTTAAATCTGTATGCAATCTATATGCAGTACAAAATTGTGCAATATTGACGCTGTCAGTTCAATGTCAAGATCTGTCAAGGTTGATGCAAGAAATTTTGCTTGCTGGGGCAGACACGTATTTCGGGGCTACAAGGAGCCCCTTTTTCAACACAAGAAGTGTGAGCTTTAGGATGAAGAATCATCATCCGATAAAAGCTTTTATCGGATGATTCTTCATCCTAAAGCTCACACTTCTTGCATTGAAAAAGGGGCTCCTTGTAGCCGCGAAACACGTGTCTGCAGTATACCTAATTCTGACCATATAAGGCCGAAAAAGACTCTACGTTATAACAAACTATTAAAAAGTTACCACCTGCAACATTTATTTTACTACATTGTAATTTATTTCAATATAAATTGCAGATTTTAAGTGAAAGAATTTTTTTTTTTTTTAATTTATCGTTTGCTGGTTGAAGCTTGTTGATTTATGTTATGAAGAAAAACGCACGATATTGCGATGTCAAAAACATAAAATTTTTAGGATCAGTTGAAACTGCTCCAAGTATTTTTTTGCAATGTGATTATTTATTATTGGAAATAATTTGCAGCAGCAGCTGCATTTAGTTGACAAAAAAGTATGACAAAAATGATAAGATTTATGTTTTTTATTGCAACCCTACTCTCATCAATTTTCGATTCAAATTAACTATCGGAGGCGTTGGAGTCTTTGACCAATGACTGCTCAGAGACAAAAAAAAAAAAAAAAAGGACTCACCTACTTTCTTAGAAAATGTTCTGTCGAATGAGACATCTGCCTTGACCGTACAAAATTGAAATGTTTTACCTCTGGCTATTTTTTTTTTCCAATTAACTGACGTATTCAAGTTGTGCAAGGTGACGTACTCAAGCGCAAGAACCAACACCACACTTGTGAATCACGTTCTTCAATTTTCCTATGTGTCACCCGTTCTTTAAAATGGAAAATTCTGAAAAAAGGCGGAGTCAAGTGAGGGAGTCATCTTTTTTCTAAATTACTTCTTGCTTGACAGCATACTTACACTGCTGATACATTTTTGACCTGGTTACAACAATCAGGGGTGTTAGAAAAATGGAATGCGAGGGCCATACCTTCCCCACCTCCCGGTAAGCAACAAAACCATGCATGGAATGCACCTCCAAGTCAGTTGTTTAATCCAGAAACTGCAGTTTCGTTCTTTTTAGAACTCATCAGTCTGGGATAGAAAGTAACCAAGCTGGAGGCAGTGTTGCCAAATCGTCAAAAGGAATATGGCTAAATCAAGCTAAACAAAGATGGAGGGGGACTAGATTTCAATAAAGTTAGCAAAAAGGGCTAAAACTACTGGCGCCATCTGTTGCAAAGATATAGAGATAATACTTGGCGCGTATTCCCTCTGTGGCAGTCCGTACAGTTTTTGTAAAAATGACTATTTTAATCACTTTAAAGATATTTTAACATCTTTTTGAAAAATATATTTGATTGAATAGTTTTTTTTTTTTAAATTAACATTACGCAAGCATGATTCACTTGAAGGAAATTATTATTGTGGTAAAAAGCCAAAAATTATCACTCATATTAATAGTATAGATGTTAAGACAATAATAACCGAATATTATTTAAAATTATCAATGATGTTCATAAATTTCATATTTCATTTTATGAAACAAAAGTGTGTCTCGAACTTTTTTTTTGTTGAACTCAAATTTCAATCTCAAACACGTACAAAAAAATAAGAAAAGAAGAGTTTGGTGCTAGATTTGGGGCAGGGCAGCGCCGTCCCTACGTGCAAAGTCGTGAGGCGCACGATGGCGCCATAGCATAAAAGGTGCAAAGTTCTACCGACCAAAATAGCTCGAAACAGAAAAAAAAAAACTTTCATTTAAAAATCCAAATGAAAAAATTAAATTGAACTTTTCATTACAACCAACTGCGGCATTGAAATGATACAGCTCAATGAAATCAGCAGTACGTCTCATTGCCTACTCATAAACTACTGATGCGTTGAAAAGGCACTACATTGGGCATTTTGTGGGTTAAGTTGGCAACTCTGACTGGATCTTGTAGAAGCTAAAAATTGCAAAAAAAAAAACTAATGTAAATTTACATTATCTACCAGTTGTTTTAGCATTTTTAAGTTGTATAAAAAGAAATCTGCCACAATTTAGTCTGTAATGAGGATATCACCACAACCTTGCAACATGCCATAGACCTCTCAACGAAAAAGGTTTCTATCCAAAATGACCCCCTTAGACTCTCCCCTATTATCAGAAGACTGATCATGGAGAAGAATAGGCTTCGAAAGTTACGCAGACGCTCTTTCGACCCCAACCTTAGGCGGGAAATAAATGCCCTTCAAAACACCATTAGAGAGTTGATCAACCATCTCCGTCAGCACATTTGGGAAACCTTTATCACTAGCCTTAGTACTAGAAACAACTCCCTTTACAGGATTGCAAAAAGGCTCATGAAACCATTCGCCAGTATACCCCCCCCCCCTCAGTACTGACAACTCTATCCTTCACAGCAACAGTGAGAAAGCTGAAGCTATTGCTGACCATCTTGGAAATATTTTCCAAACAAACCCCATTCAGCCTAACCCCATCCTCCAGGAGCAAATCCAATTAAGAATCTGCAATTTCATTGACGACCCCCAGCCTCCCCCACTTATCTCTCCTAAAGATGTCATTCTTACCATCAAAAGTCTGAAAACCAAAAAAACACCCGGAGAGGACCAGATTTCTAACGAGGCCCTCAAGATGCTCCCCTTAAATGCCATCACGCATCTGACCAAATTATTCAACAAACTCCTCTTCTTTGGCCACTTCCCCTCCAACTGGAAGAATGCCGTAGTGGTACCCATCCACAAAAAAGACGCTCCCTCCAATAAAGCTTCCAGCTATAGGCCCATTAGTCTGCTCTGCTCCATATCCAAGCTGTTCGAGAGTATTGTTCAAAAGAGACTACTCCTACATATGGACGAGCATCAAGTTATCCCTGACGAACAGTTCGGTTTTCGCCGCGGGCATAGCACCGTGCACCAACTGCTTCGTGTCACAAACTACGTCATAGAAGGACTTAACAGAAATAAGCATACAGTCGGTATGTTCCTTGACGTGCATAAGCGTAGCGTCAGGGGGGCACGTGCCCCCCCAACTTGATGGACACTGAAAATTTAGAACCTGAGGTTTTGTAAAATCGAAACGAAAATCATAATCAGAGTCTCATTTACAGTGTTTTTTTTTCATTAATTTTATTTAAGTATTATACCCGCATTTTTGAGAGGGGGGGGGGTATAGGCCCACTGTTAAAATTTTCAATGTTTGGCTCTTTATTATTTTCGAAACAAAGACGAAAATATTGAAAAAGATTGTTTCAGTTTTCGTTACCGGTTATCCACTAACGTAACCAGAATAATCGTTTGAAAGGAATTTGTTTAGTCAAAACAATCTTTAGGATTGCCAATAATGTTAAATGAAAGGCCTCTAAAGGGTGTGCCCCCCCCTCCCCTGTGCGCCATATTTTATCCTGACTTTCTCCCTCCATGATTATTGTACTACTAAAATAATAATTAGGAGAAGTGTGGAATCATAAATCATGCTATTTTGTATAAGGCAATGAGAAGCAAAGGAAACATTCAAGTTTTGACTAAGCACATTAAGAGATCAGACCTTAGGTAGGCTTTCACTGAAAAAAGTTTCTGAGTCATGCTATAGTTCAGCATTTACCAAGACTACTAGTACCATCTCTATCCCCAAAAGAGATCAGAGGTTCTCCTACAATTTACTTCTTACCCCTACCATTGACTTTACTATTCCATATTTTTGATTTTGGCACCTACGAGTACATCCTATTTGTTCTGGCTGTCTCATGTGAAACTTTTTCAGGTATAAATTTTATAAAGATATGTCATTGCTTATTATGCAACACCAAGAAGGAGTGGTCAGAAATTCATGCGAATTTTACCGTAGACGCACGTCACTGAGTTATGCAAATGATATGAAATGTGCAGCTCTCCGACGCACGTGAAGTAAGATATAAGAGAATGAAGTTGAAAAGTGGGTTATGTTCATGTTGGTTTTTCTGCCAGACTAATTATCGGAGAAATTTGGTTTTTGTCTCGAAGGATACGAGTGATAGGAGGAAATGCCACGCCGTCCTCAACGAAGACACTTCCAGCATATAGACGACTTTACAAGGGGTATGGTGATCGGACTGAGAAGGGGAGGCTGGTCCATACGTCAAATTGCAGCTGATACCTACATGGATGCAAGCACTGTGCATCGGCTGTGTCGGAGATGGTTGGAGAGAGGAAATGTAGCCACATTGAGGGGTGCAGGTGCAGCCAGAGTGACGTCAGACCGCTTGGGTCGACGGATTCACCGACAAGCTGTGGCGGACCCGCAAGTCACTTGTACGTCGATTCTGCAGCACGTGCAAGGTACCCTGGATGTTCCTGTGTCGACCAGAACCATTTCCCGTCGACTGGTTGCACGTGGCCTGCAATCACGGCGCCCGCTAAGAAGACTGCCATTGACCTTACAGCACAGACTCCAACGTTTGGAATGGTGCCGAACCAGAGCGACGTGGATGGCAGAATGGCAAACCGTAGTGTTCTCAGATGAATCCCGCTTCTGTTTGTCCAGCGATAGTCATCGCATACGTGTGGGGCGTCGACGTGGAGAAAGATCGAATCCGGCAGTAACTGTGGAACGCCCCACAGCGCGACGACGTGGCATAATGGTTTGGGGCGCTATTGCATACAATTCCGTATCACCTCTAGTTCGTATTCGGGGCACTATGACGGCCCAACGATATGTAGATAATGTACTGCGGCCAGTGACAATTCCCTACCTTCAGGGTCTGCCAAATGCAATTTTTCAACAGGATAACGCCCGGCCTCACAGTGCTCGAATCAGCCAACATGCTCTACGAGGTGTACAGATGCTTTCCTGGCCACCATACTCTCCTGACTTGTCACCAATCGAACATGTGTGGGACGTGATTGGACGCCGTTTGCAGAACCTGTCACTGCCTCGTTCAGAGGACGAACTGTGGCAAATGGTTGAAAGGGAATGGAGTGACATCCCTCAGGACACCATCCGCAGGCTTATTGACTCCATGCATAGACGTGTTTCTTCGTGCATCGCTGTCCGCGGTGGTCCTATTTCTTACTGAGCCGACGCCGTCCTCGCTCTAAATTTTGCTTATTTATTTTGAAATAAATATCACTTATTGTTCCATGCTGTCTCTGTCTTCTTACCAAATTTCATCAATTTCTGACAACTCCTTTCTTGGTGTTGCATTTTCAATGTCGAGCAGTGTATTAAAAAATAATTTTAACTAGAAAGTACTTTTTTCACAAAATCTGGCTTATTGTAAGAGAGAGAAACATAAAAGACGATCTCTTTATCTTGTGTAGTGCAGTGAAAAGTCAATTTTTGTAATAAAAGATGGATTTTAGTACAGAATTAATTTTTATTTTCCTAAATTAAAAAATTTAAACTTCTTTTCGATCGAGTGTAAAATTTTTAAAAAGTTTTTGTTTGCCTCGTTTTTTCTCACATATTTTCAATCTCAACTACTTCATATAAGGCCTCAAAATGCAGAATTTTAAGCCTATTTTTCAAAAAATTTCCCGGGGGGAACCCCCTCCAAATTAAGGATATACAACAATCTACACCCTACTTAAAAAAGGTCATTGCATCGCTTTTCTAATATCCATGCCACTACAAGGTCAACCCATAGAAGAATAAGAAAATACAGCGAGAGCATTAAAAGAACGAAAAAAAAAAAACCTCGGTGGACTTAATCAGAGAAAAAGACACAAAATGAAAAGAGTCCTGTTCTGTTGCCGAAAATGTAGTCGGGGGCTAAGGGCAAGGCCCGCCATTCTGTTTTCTCGGGGGAGGGGTCAAAGGGTGCAAAAACAATGTAATTTCATCGGACCCCCCCCCTCCCCCCCCATGACGGACCTGTTTAAATCCAAATCTGACCCTGGTAGAAACTAGTAGCTGAGGGAGAAAAAAGAAAAAGGAAGAAATTGTATGTACAATTTAGCGGAATTGTAAGAGCGAATATTTCTCTTACGAAAAATCTAAGTGAAAATCTAGGGGGAGGGGGGTCAAAAGCTCCACCAGCACTTCTGAAAATTTTGACCTGTGCCCCCCCAAAACTTTTGGTCACGCTACGCCTATGTTGACGTGCAAAAAGCTTTTGATCGTGTTTGGCATGAAGCCCTTATTTTCAAGCTGATCGATTGCGACACCCCCCACTACCTAGTCAAAATTGTCAAAGGATTCCTCGAAAACCGCACTTTCCAGGTCAAAATTAATGACAGCATCTCAACAAAAAGAAACATCCTCTTCGGGGTTCCGCAGGGAAGTAAGCTCTCCCCCCTGCTGTTTAACGTCTTCACAAATGACATCCCAAAGGATAACAATGTTTTGCTCGCCCTTTTTGCTGATGATATTGCTGTAATCGCTAAACACTACAACCCCCGCTCCCTTCGTAAGAATACACAACTCTACTTAGATACGTTAACGGAGTGGTACAATAAATGGTGTCTCGAAATCAATGCTTCCAAAACCCAAGCGATTCATTTCAAAAAATCGCATAACAAAAAACCTCCAGCTAACCTGTCAATAAATGGCCGCGTCATCCCCTTCTCTCGCGAAGTAAAATACCTGGGCATCACCTTCGATCAGGGGATGTATTTCAAATCCCACATAAAGAAAGTTGTCAAAGGTACGAAAAACAAACTCCACATGCTGAGACCACTCTTAGGGTACAAGAGTAAGTTATCCCTTGATAACAAAAAACTCCTCTACAAATCAGTAATCCCTCCTACTCTTCTCTACGGTGTGGCTATCTGGGGACAGGCTGCCAAAACTAATATTAACGACATTCAAGTCGTACAGAATCGTACTATCAGAACCATGCTCAACGCCGAGAGATTCGCCAGGGGCGTCGACCTCCATAACCAACTGAAAATTACTTCAATCTCCAAGTTTATTATCAAAACTGCCAATACTTTCTACAACTCACTCTACGCCCACAGCAACAAACTCATTTATGATCAAACAGCCTTCATCAACAAACATGATAAATATCATTACCCTGCGTACTCTCGGTTACTTGATTATGATTCGTTGAGCACCGCCAACAACCCCCTTCCAAATCCGCAGTTTGCCCCCACTTAGGGTTGCACCTCTTGGTGATCCTGCTTTCCTTGTCTTGTATTTGTGTTGATGTTCGTCTCGTGAAAAAAAAAAAAAAAAATCTTGTGAAATTGATGTGACTGTTTAATCATGAAACTTGTTCTAACGTTACCTCCAAAGGTACAATTTTCAGCATGTATTTTCGTTCTCGTATCAACCCCCACTGCCCCGCATCGCGGGGACGAAACGTAGGTTTTCCGTCTTGCATCCTCAAAAGCTTGATTTTAAAAGGACTCGGGGTAAAAAGGCTCGCTCTGAACGCCCCCTTAAAATATGCTGACCGACCGACCGACCGATTTAGTCTCTTTTAGCCAGGAATTTGTAAAAAATCAGCATCAATCTCAAGGACGTATTTATTAACGCGAGAACCTACAAAAGTAATTCTGCAATTTTCTGAAGGTATTTTCAAATCATATAGAGGAAAATTTACAGAAATTTGCAAAATTTCTGCTGATACCATGTGGAATTTTGTTAAGGTATCAAATCTTCCTGTGAAAATGCCGAGGTTTGAGCGGAATCAGCGTCATTTACGAGAAAATTAGATCTACTTCTAACAGTAAAACCTGTGCAGAAAACGTACAGGATTTTTCACAAAATTTGACGGTAAGCATGAGAGCATAAATGTTTCAGCGAATAAAATGAGATGGGATGAATTTTTTTTTCGTCAGATTTAGAATTTTTGCATGGATGACTGGTCATAAATTGCCAAAAATTTATTTACTACTGCATTTTTTAAAATTAATTACAATTAATGGCGCTATCAATTTTAATTGATTACATTTTAAGATAAACATTAAAAATGAATAATTATTATTTTTTTAATTGGATTAGTGTTAATGTAACTAACAATTAATGCTTCTGATTTAGCTTTCATGCCACCTAGATACGTGCTTAATCACTCACTCACTCGGTTTTTTCCTATTAATTGCTAATGAGGTTAATGAAAAACGAAACTGATGTCACCACAAGTAAAATTTGTTCTTAGATATTTTCCTGCGCAAATCCCCAAATCCTTCCCTACAAAAATTGGGACAAAGCGTGATGAGTGACTAAGTGTACTGGATTGCTAGCAGGATCATTTCTTCACGACCTTGAAGAACATGTTTTTAGCATACTAGGATTTGTGAAGTGGATGAAGGTGAAATGTAATAATTTTTTTTGAAAGCTTTTTCGAAAAATTGTCACGTATCACCTTTAATCACTTGCCACTTCAATTGCGTTTATGAGTTAACACTATTGAACAATGAACACACATTAATCTGAGTTTGTGTAAATCGGCGAAATTCAAA